>CAKNYM010046191.1:73248-97084 GCA_932195095.1 Andricus curvator
GGATATTTGGACCCCGGATTCGGATTCAGCGACCCCAAAAACATATAGATATGCTGGTTAAGTCCACCGGGCATGAGAATACTTTGTTTTTTGTAAAAATATACAAGAAAAATCGCTGTTTTCGTCGATTTTACGTCTATTTTTGCGTTTTTTGGAAAAATACGAGCTAACTTGGGTATTTGGACCCCGGATTCGGATTCAGCGACCCCAAAAACATATAGATATGCCGGTTTAGTCCGCCGGGCAGACCACTTTTTTTTTGTGTGCCGGTGTTATGTATAAAGTTATTTCCTGATTGAATGAATCTATTTTTATTTTGTTAATAACTTCAAGAAAGTATTAAATAAAGATTTTTTTTGCATTCCATTTATTTAACAGTCTGACAGATTATAATTGCCATTTAATTTTTATCAATGGATTTTAAGCTACAATACATCTTTAAATATTGAGATATGAGCTCAAGCGGATTTATCACATTTTGTTCGCTTACTTCTTATTTCGCAAAATATCAATATGAAACAGTTCAATTGTCTGCTGAATTGAAGAAAATAAGTCAATGTATAGCTCACAAATATTCCGAGTTATCGGTAATGAATAATTAATTAATTTAATTAAACTTTTCTAAATACAGAAACAAAATATTGTGCGCGATTCACTGCAGTCATGCACAAAATATGCAACAATCGATAATGAAATAAATACTATAGCTAATACTAATGAATATAAAGGAAATTAACAGGGTTGACATTCAAAGCTCAAGAAAAAACTCCGGGAGGTTTCCGCGTTTACAAACATTTCCCCCGCCATTCAAACTTTCAAGTGAAAGTTTTCAAAAATAAACAAGTTTAAATTTTGAGTATTCAAAACTCAACTTCCAAATAAAGCATTCAAAACTGAACAACATTAAATTAAAATATTCAATCATGTAGAATTTGAAATTGCAAGTTTTTTACGATGAATAAATTTAATTGAGGCTTTCAAAATTGGACAATTTTATTATTGAGGCCTTAAAACGAATTTAGAATTCCGATCTGAGGTTTAATTGAAAAATGTTTTTAAACGATTAAGACTTTGAAGTGCTCAAGACTGTCAAATTTAAAATTGGAATCGGAGCAGTTTCAGAGAATTAAAAAAAATGTATATGTGCACTCAAGTCCCGATTCTGTGCTGTCCAACTTTGTGCCGTCCTTTGACGGCCTATATAAGCTCGAATAGTCAGTCCCTATCTGAAGTTGTTTACATCACGCCTCTCAGAGCGCTACTGTGCCATAATGTGCCGGGTTCAGAGACTATATATGCGGTCCTGAGTGTTGACATGAAAAAAAGGATCCTACTCTGTGCCGACCAGACCCGAGGCCGGCACAGAATTGGGACTTGAGTGTAATCGAGTAACATAAAGTGATTGGTAGAGAGCGGATTAGAGCTCCAATTCTAAATATTTTAGACAGATGGCTCCAATATGGTATAGGGCTCGAATATGGCACACCTGGATTTCTGAAAAACTAAAACGTATTGATAATAGTGGGAGCTGAAAGCTCTTTAGTGTAGTAGAAAAAAGTGTATGTTTCATTGTTTCATGTGCATTATTGCAAGCGTGAGATAAAAAAATATATAAACGGTCATCCTCGAGTTCATTTCAGATAAGCCTTAAAAGTCCATTTATTATCTTGTGAATGGAATTTTGTTAATAAAGGTTGCTGATAGTAGTATAGTAGGGTTAGTAGAATAGTATTGCAAAAGAGATATGGAGACTTTTTTTTGTAGAGGTTATGCTCTTTAGACATGAATATTTTGTAAGTAGTGGCTCGATTATGGCACACCAAGAGTGGCTCGAATACGGCACACTTTTTTTGGATCATAGGAGTCTGATGAGTCTACTAGAAGACCAGCAACCAATACTCAATGCATTTTCTGGGATGGATCGAGGAATCTTGGGTAGAGTGTACTAGCTGCAACGAATGGGCCCACAGTGGTTGCGCCGAAGCATAATCGGCCCTATGGATCTGCGACTATTGTGAATAAGTTTGCTGCACATTGTATTCTTCAAAATTATATTTATAAATATTTTCATATCGTGAACTTGCTTATTTTTAGTGTAATTTGATTTTTTTCTAGGTGTCCCTACTAAAAAAAAAGTCAGGAATCGTCACAAATGGTCAGAAGTTCTGACGATTTCTGAACATCCTGACCATTCCTGACGAGTCTGACTATTTCTGAAGATATGCTAATTTACATCCTATAAGATAGCTCATCGGTTAGCACCGCAGGTAGGCCAACCCAAAATGATTAAAAATTAAAAATAGATTTTTTTCATTGTTACATATACAGATTCAAAAGTTAGAAATTCAGAGTTTACGGGTTTCGACGATTTCAGATATCTAAAAATTTTCCTACAAAATTTTAAATTAGGATAAATATAATGTATCTTGTAAAGAGAAAGAGATACGTCAAAACGGAAAAAATTTTTAGATTCACCTTCAGAGTCATTTAGTATATAAATATTTATAACTAAATATAAGTAAAAAGAGAATATGCATAAATAAATATAAATAAATAAATATAAATAAATAATATAAATAACCTGGAAAATATAAAAGGGATTAAGTTTTATGGCATTCTATTCTTGGACCCAAGCTCTGAACATTTCTCACGAATTCTGACTTTTCCTGACGATTTCTGTCGAGAAACGTAAAAAAAGTGGTCAGAAATGGTCAGAAGTCCTGACTTTTTTTCTGACGATTCCTGACTTTTTTTTAGTAGGGTACTATTATATCTTTCTGAACAACTTTCCCACTGGAAGTTTTTTGTTGCGAGGAGGCCTTAATGGAAATGATGAAGAGGTTGAGAAGATACCTGGATAAGAACAGGTTAGAACTCAATGCCGAAAAGTACAAGCTTATGATGTTCAGAAAAGGAGGGGGGTGGGATAAGGGAGGGGAGTGGAAGGGAAAGGCGGTGCAGGAGGTGAAAGAGTTTGTGTGCCTGGGCTTCTTGTTTCGGAGGAATGGCGGAGTGGATGGCCACATAAAAGAGAGAGTGAGGAGGGCAAATATGGTGATGAGGCAGGTGTGGGGGTTGGGAAAGAAGTTATTCGCAGATGATTTTGGAAGGAGAATGAAATTGTTTGACTCACTAGTGATGAGTGTGCTATTGTATGGAGTAGAGGTGTGGGGGTGAAAGGAAAGCGAAGAGGTAAATAGGACACAGGAGAGGTATGTAAATTGGACACTGGGGCTGGCAAGGAACACGCCTAATTATATTGTCAGGAGGGAGACGGAGATAACGAGTGTAGGGATTCTAGAGGGGAGTCGGGCGTGTAAATATGAGGAGAAATTTTTGGAAGAGGGGGGAAGTAAGCTGGTTAGGGAATGTTGGTGGGAGAAGGAGAACAGGCGAGGGGGTGGGAAGATGGAGGTTGAAAGAGAAAGGTATTTTAGAACGAATGGACTCTAGATGGATGAAGTGAGAAGGATGCACGAGGAAGGAAGGAAGGTATATGAGTTGGTTAAGAAAAACGGCATGGAGAGAGAGAAGACAGCAGGGGAAGAGAGAATAAGAGAGACAAGGTTTAATGGGAACTATGTGTGGATTATGCCAAGGGCGAGAGCGCAATATTTGTGTGAGAAAGGAGAGAAAGGAAGTCAGGAGCTTATAGCGAGGATGAGATGTGGGTGGATGGAGGGTTTCAATAGGTTCTGGCTCGCTAGGGAAAAGAGGATGTGTGAACTATGTGGGAAGGGGGAGGCAAGAGTGGAGCACTGGCTGGAGGAGTGCGTAGAGGTGGAAAGGAGTGGGATAAGCATGGAGGTGTTGATGAATGAAAGGGGGGACAAAAGGGCAGTAGCATGGGTGAAGGGAGTCTTGGGTAAGATGGAGAAGAAGAGGAGGGAGAGGAATGGAGAAGGAAAGATTGTAAATAGAGGAGGAAGTAAATATAAGTAAATGTAAATATTGTAAATAGTAGATAAATATTAGGTATAAGCCGCGGAGGCAGAGTTTGGTAATGCGAGGCAAAGCGAGAAAGTAGGGACATGCGTGCGAGGCGAAGCGAGGAAGGCAAGACGATAAGAGCGAGCGGCGTTAGAGATAAGGTGTGGAAGGATGTTAGTTTTAAGAAAATTCTGTAAAAAAATGGAAGTGTAAGCAAGCCAATTTTTTAAGGCCAGCAGGCTAAAAAAATAAACGTTTATCTATCTATCTATAAATAAATAATATAAATAACCTGGGAAATATAAAAGGGATTAGGTTTTATGGCATTCTATTCTTGGACCCCTAATAAAAGATCATCCTTCGAACCCAAGCTCTGACGATTTCTGAACATTTTCTCATGAGTTTTGACTTTTCCTGACGATTTCTGTCGAGAAACGTAACAAAAGGGGTCAGAAATGGTCAGAAGTCCTGACTTTTTTTTTAGTAGGGGTGCCATATTTGAGCCACCTTTTTTCGATGATTAAAAACCTCGTTTTTGGAAAATCTTTATTTAAAAATGAGCCGCTGGTGATGTGAAAAAATCAACCGTGCCATTCGAAAGGTTATTCAATTATTATTCATTCATTTTCGGTTCATAGAGTCCCGACAATCCATCGAAAAGGAGTTGGTGCGCCATATTCGAGCCATCTCCTCTACTCTAGAAACTAGAAACTTAAACAAATTTGAACTTCATTTAAGACAACAAAAAATTTTCTCGTGAAGAATTGTTACATTAAAACTTTTTTGTACTCAAACCGTTAAAAATTTATATTACTTTAAGTAAATTTAATCGTTTAGAAATTAACAATTTTCCAATTGCCAATACTATTTTATATTGACTTTGACTTTTTATATTGACCAATACTTTTTGAAATTTAACCAATTCAATTTTAGTCGGTTTCAAATTTAATAATTTTAGATTTAAATATTCTAAATAGTTTGGTTTAATTTTAAATTAAATGCCTCCAAAATAAATTAAAAAGAATGAAGAATTTAAACAATAATTTCTCAAAATCAAGCCTTAAAAATGAGCAGATTTTAGAACCAGGCATTGAATATTGAAGTTCTTTTTATTTGAAAAATATTCCAAAAAGTTCGACATTTCAAACTCAGTTAAAAAAACACAATTTTTCTATTGAAAAATTGAAGAATTTATTCATTTTTAATGGTCTCAATTTTAGACTTCTGAATTTTCATGTTAAACGCTACATTTTCAATTTTCCCCTACCATAAGTTTAAATTTTGCGTCAAAAACTGAAATAGTTGAATTTCGAAAAGTATAATTGAAAACTTAAAAATGGTTAATTTCTAAATGATTTAAATTTATTTAAAGTAATTTAACTAATTTAAATAATTTAAGTTTGCGATTAAAATTAAAATGGTCAAATTTCGAAAAGTATAATCGACAATTTAAATTTCGAACGTTTTTTTAGAATAATTTTCCATTTTGAACGGTGAAAATAAAGGTGAATTTATTTTTTGATTTTAGAAAAATTTGTCTAATCAATTTTCATGTTAAATTATAATTTTTTTAATTTAATGAAAATTCATATTTCTTGAATTTCAGAAGCTTTTACTTTGAAATATTAAATTGAGTTTTCAATTTCAAATTGTCAAATTTTAACACTTTCGAATTTAAATTTATTATAATTCAACAGTTTTCACTTTTAAATTATTCAATTTTGAATGCTTTTAATTAGAAATAATACAATTTTCATTCCTCTGAATTTTAAATGATCTATTTTTGAAAATTCTAATCGGAAAATATTCCATTTTTAACGTTTTTAAATTGTCCTCTGTTGAAATATTAATCTGAAATTATTCAATTTCGAGATTCTTGAATTAAAAATAAAAATTTTCACTTCTGAAAGCTTTGAATTAGAAATGAGACAATTTCAACTTCCTCCTAAAGAAATTGTCCAAATTTAAACATTTTTAGTTTGAAGGTTTTGAATTTTGAAAGCTTCTGTTTAAGATTGGCTTAATTTAAAATTATCCAATTTTAAATGCTTTTATTCAGAAATGATACAAGTTCAATTCCTTTTCATTTTATTCGAAATATTGTCCTTTTTTAAAAATTTTATCTATCTAAAATATCTGGGATAGGGTCATTCATAACAAATTTGTTTTCCTTATAGTTAAGCTTTTTATAAACTTTGACTCCCAAAGAATTTAAATGTGAAATTAAAACTTAATTTTGTTTATTTAATAATTTATTAAGAAGTGACAAAATATCAACCGGAAATTTCGATTTTTTAAACGAAACACTGGCGTCCTCATTGCATGAAACACATGATGCGACGTCACGCGCCTTCAAAGCTGAAGAAAATACATGGTCAGTTTGATGAAAACAATCGAAAGAATTAATCATCAACGTTTTTTTAGCTAAAAGGGTTTATTTTTATGAAGTATCAGTGTGTCTGGATACGTTAAAGCCAGTTCGAATAATTTTCCAAAAGTGATTACACTTATGATAAGTGATTTTTTTGCGAAGTGCTCCAATTTCAACGTTACTGAGACTCGAGGTTTGAAAGCGAAAAAATAAGTAAATGAGATGAATGATGTTAACCGTTTGAAACATTTATTTTTATTTATTTAATTTATTAATCTAGAATGATAATTGCTTTAGGCGAATCGTAACAAATATATGCAATATTACATCCAGAAAACCTAACCTCACTTTTTTTATAGATGCTTTTATAAATACTTCTATAAAATTGTTAGAAAATTTATAATTACTTTTATCAATACTTTATTTTATAATACTTGTTGCCTAAATAAACAATTTGCTTTTGCGAAGATGTTATAGCTCACATACATAACATATCATGACCACAAAGTACTACAAGGAGACCGCCCACCATGTATTTAACCTGGCGCCATTTCGCGATCGCCTGTCCTTCGATTTTCTCCACAGCAAGATTTATTCCAAGATGAGAGTGTCTCTTCAGAGGAAATTTGTAACTAAATTGTCTTCTGCTATTATAGGAATCGTAATTCCTCAATTTATCACATGTGGCGTTCTTATCTGGACAGAAATGGAAACCCGAGGACAGGCGATCGCGGTTGTGGGCTGTTTACCGCCATCTCCGCCACATGCGTGCGGTCTCCTTGTAGTACTTCGTGCATATGAGACTGTTGAACGTAAGTCAATTACGAGTTTTACGTGATAAAAAAAAACATTTTCTATTTTTTTATTCAAAATAAAAATATTTACTTATTGTTGAAATGATTTTCGCAACAATATACTGTTGACGTTAAAGATGTAGGGCCCATGTCACGCCGAACAATTTTATACCATTTTTTTCGTTCCTCGCCTTTGGATATAGATATAATTTTCCTAGATTTTTGACAGAGATGTTCTTACATTTAGGCACAAAATACCAATGGTAGTGCTGTTTTCTTTCCGTTCTTATGAAAAAACGCGAATCGCCCGGCTTATTTACAAGCTTTTGAAGGCGTGATACGTCACATCAATATGGCGGAACGGGTGCGACAAAAATAAGAATTTGGAATGTCTAAAAATTTTTCTTTTTCAAATATAAATTCGAAAAAAGGTTTTTTCTTCGTCTCCTAGCCGAAAGTACGTCTTTCCGGCCGCATTTATTTCCGGGAACAGTGGCTTTTGCGGCCTGCTAGAGTTAACACGATCTCCGATTGACTGCGAGATTTTTGTGGCTCGCTGACGTAGCAACCTGACGTCTGACGTAGCAACGCTCAGTATTGTGTTATTGTGTACTTAGCCTCTGAAAAATATTTATCTTGACAGGTGAATGGAAAAAAGAGACCGTCAGTGTGTTCAACCTCAAAACTGATCGTTTAACGTTATTGCGATTTTTGTGCATAAATAGACGGCACAAAACCTCAAAAGTCGTCGACTCCTCGTCTGAAGTTTCTGCAAGAAGTATTACGAAAAAATAAAAAATATGTGTTTTTGATACCCGCCCAGACCAGCAAAACCTCGGCTTTTCAAATGTCGGGCGGGCGACCGAATCCTATGCATCCAATCAGCTGACCGAGAGCAGCAGCAGCGCTACGCGAGGTGGCGCGCATGCTGATGCAGGCCACAAAACAAAAAGCATCCAAGCTAGCAGCCGACAACACATTTTATAAATTAACATTAATTATTAAAAGTACTTTCGGCTGGGGATGAAGAAAAATAGTATACGACACACGGCCAGAAATATTGGATGCCCTGGCGTGCGTGATATGAGGCCTCGGCCTTCATATCACACACGCCCGGAAATCCAACTTTCTGGCCTTGGGTCGCAATATACTATTTTTACAGTATACTGGTATTACTAGTGATTATAGAGCATATACTTTAATATGCAAAAATAAAAAAAAATAGTGGATGACCCTATTGGAACGTTTTCAATTGAAAATCATTTCATACATTTTTCTTAAATTTCAAACGCTTTCAATTCGAAATTATCAAGAGCAAATGCTGGCCTAGCCGGAGTTCTACGCGTGTTAGAGCAGAGTGGCGCTCGGCAGCTAACTTCACAGTGATTCTAATTCGCTCTCTAGTGATTGGATAAGTTTTCCTGCTAATCAAAAAATTCTTGGGCGAGAATTTTATTCACTGTCACTTTCTTATTTTTTTTTCACGGTCTTAAAAATCACGATTTTCCAGTCTAGTGGCCACCCCGAATTAGGAACATGGTAACAAAAATTAGATCTTGACTTAGATTGCTTTTTCGAAGTATTACGTGTCTTTAGACCACGGAGTTTGCCTAAAATAATCTCCATAGTTTATACGCTGAACCACATTAGTGTCAAACAACATCGACACTTTGCAACACGATGGCATTATAATACTTTTTTTTCTTGAATTACAGGAACGTATACTGAAGTTAGTGGAAGATAAGTTCCAATTTCACTACTATCGAGGATAACTTCACATAAATGAATTATTCCTGCTTTAATTGCTTTTTGTCTTTCTTCTTGGCCAAGTCAGTTTTGCAATTCTGGTACACATTATTGAGATCAAATGCTGCCTTTACATTATCCTGTAATAAAGAGTAATATTCATAAATACAATAATATGAGTAATTCCATAATAGACCGGCTAACGTCGCTGTGACATAATTTTTTTTGTGTTGATATTTACATATAATGTTCCTAGGTGTTCGTAGAGTCAAATTCAATAATTTAATCAAACCAAAATTATATTATTTACAGAATAAAACTTTCATTTGGTAACGATATGTATTCTAATTTAAGTAGGAGAGGACCGTAGGTTGGGCCACCAAGTTCTCTTGTATTCCTATCCATGGTACAGTCAATATTGTGATTACTGACGTAAGGGAATACTGCCACGATACTTTTAGCGAGTGGTATAAGACTGTACCACGGATAGGAATACAAGAGAACTTGGTGGCCAAACTTACGGACCCGGCCCAACCTACGGGCCTCTCCCCTACTAAAAGCGAGTACAAAATACTGCTTCGAAATGTACAAGAGGTTTCGAATTTTTAATTTCTCCGGCATTATTATGCGGAAACAATTATATTCAACTTTATTCGAAAGACATGTTCCTAATATTAACAGTTTTAATTAAAATTTATGAGAATTCCAAACCTTCACGTAGAAAACAGGGCGTTGAAAACCGAGAGTTTGGTTTAATCCTTCGTTTTCTCCGACGAATACTTCGTAAGATGTACTACAGAAAAATCTTAAATTTGCAGGATATCATCAGATGATACAACTCTACACATTCCATAAAGTTTTTCTATGAAACCTCGTATGCTTTTTATCTTTTATTATAAACTTCATCTAAAATCCCACGAGGTTAACCTTTTTCTACACGATAGACATATGAAACAATAAGACATAGCACTGAAGTCAAATCTTAAAATTCGATTGCGTTACATTTCAAATTAAATACTTTTGTCAAATTTGAATGCTTTCTTGGAAATGAAATCTTTTTTTATTCCATCTGGCCTACGGAAATAAACAAAGTTTTAATTTTTTATGAAACTTTATAATTTTACGAAATTATTCAATTTGAAATGTAAAGTAATCGATTTTTAAGAGTAATTTCATTCTATTGTATTATCCATGGTCTTATCTTCTCATACCGGGTTAACCATACACTACCGTCGGAAATTGTCGATACGATCAGCGAAAGTACTATTAAAAATCACTGCTGACTTTGAAACGTGATTACTCGTTCAAAAGTGGAGCGAGAACATAGGAAAATTGCAGCCAAAATCTCAAATTCATAACACTTAGTCTTTAAAGTCTTATCTTTAATTTTAGCCAATAAAACTTAAAACATCTTCACGGGTTCTCGAGATACGACTAAAAATTTCCAAGCCTTAAATGTCAAGTTTCAGTCAGCGATTACTGCTGTCGACCGCGAGAGCGATGGTCGCCGAGAATTTCTCATATTTTGTTTCTTAACTTCTACTCGTGATGTGAGTTAGGATACGTAAGGAAACAAACTGAAATTAACAGGACGTAATCTGTGAAATCTCATCTTCAATTTAAGCCAATAAAACTTCAAAAATATTCAGGGGTTCCCAAGATATGACAATAAATGTCCAAGCGTGTCTGCGTCGAGTCTCAGTCGGCGGGCACCGCAGCCGGCCAGACTCGCTGCTAAAGCGATTAAAATTCGGCGCAGACACGCATGGACATTTTTAATCATTTCTTGAGAACCCGTGAAGATTTTTTAAGTTTTATTGGCTTAAATTAGAGATAAGACTTCAAACATTAATTGGTGTGAATTTGAGATTTTTGCTACAACTTTCCTAGGTCATGCCACAAGTTGAAGTCGAAGTACAAAATTCGAGAGAGTTTCGAATTTTTTTTAAAACTTCTCACGTGGTATATTCTTTCCAAATGGTCAAAAATACTTCTATTATGGCTCAATTCACGCGTAATTTCATAAGCTTTCTAACGGCTTAAAAAAAATTCCTCGCTCCATTTTTGAATGAGGAATCACGTTTCAAAGTCAACAGAGATTTTTAATAGTACTTTTACTGATCGTACCGACAATTTCCGACGGTAGTGTATGTGATTTAAAAAAGAATTTTAAAACAGAAATAGTACGAGGTCCCAATGAAAAACTGTATAGGATTGAATAGAATTTTTCCTGATCTATTTTTCATTTTCCTTGAGCATTAATATTTAAAGACCAGAATTCGAATCTCGTAACCTTTTTAATATAGAAATGTTTATAAATGGAATAAAATAAATGTAAGCAAAAATTATTAGGCTGTTAAAATTAATGTTCGATCATTCATCCTATTTTTGTTGTAATAACAAATATTACGAATTTTTATTAGAGAAAAATGATCCTCTTATTTTATTAGCTCCAGTAGGATGTAAAAAAGAGGATCTTTTTTCGACAATAAAAATTTGTAGTATTTGTTATTACAAAAAAATAGATGAAATAATTGAACATTAATTATAACATCTTGAACATTCATTCACACTTGTCGACAACCCTTAACATCCAATAAATTTAAATAGAAATGTTTAACTTTTAAATAAAACATTTTTGACAATTAAAGTGACTCTTACCGAAATTTTCTGACTTTTACAAGTTTTTTTCATATTCCCTATTTTTGCCTGATATTCCGTGACGAACAAAATTTCCTGACCTTTCCTTGATTTCAGGTTTCCCCAACCTGCAGCCACCCTGTTTTCACATAGTAATGCAGAAAAAATCTCAAGCTAAAAAGCTACCCTGTAAAATGGAGAGCATTGAAGTAGATTATATGGCATTGAAAAAATTGTACACTTTAATGCCTATAAATCTAAACAAATTCCGTTTTTTTCAGAATGCGCTTCTTGACATTCGACAGTTTTCGTTCGAATCATTTTGAATCCACAAAACAATGTTGGCATTAAAGTGGCTTCTTTGTGATGCCTTCTGTGATCGGAGGCATAGAATTGAACCAATGCCGTTTAATGCTGTTGAATTACCAAATAAGTCGAATGCCATTTAATGCTTTTTCCGACCGGATATATCGAATACAATTAATGCATTCGAATGCCATTAATCGACCATTCGGACAAAAAAGGAATTTGTTTAGATTTATAGGCATTAAAATATACAATTTTTTCAATGCCATATAATCCAATTCAATGCTCTCCTTTTTACAGAGTAAAAATTCGACATTTCGATGCAGTCCTTTTTATTTACTTTCAGTATTGAAATTAGTACTTGTATGTATGTATGTATGTATACCATTAAGCCATTTCCCTTTCGGGGTAGGCGTGACACTACCCGATTCGGGTAGTGTTTCTAGGTTGATAACTTGTAGTAAATAACTACAAGTGTGGGCTCACCACACCCACGATGTGCCAACAGCACTCAGTTTTCTCGAATGGTCACCCATCCAAGTGCTAACCGCGCCCAACACTGCTTAACTTCAGTGATCTGACGAGAACTGGTTTTTTCAGCGTGGTATGGCTGTTGGCAAGTAGGGTAGTACAAGTAGTAGTAGGCAAGTAGTAGTAGGGTAGTAGGTAGTAGGGTAGTAGGTAGTACTTAAATTTGAATATATTACACTGCCTGACATGGATTTTGACAATTGGCCAATGCTAACTGATTTCAATAGGTTTTTTCCCGTAGAATCTGAATCCGGAGACGGAAGTAGAGAATTGGCTCTAGTTTTCGAGAAAAACGGGGTCAAATGTCCCAAAAAAACGTGTTTTTGGCCATTTGTGAGGACGTGCAAAAATATAATGCGAGCCAATAGAACAGGCCTGCCCAAGTAGGGGACAACTGCTCATTTGCCACATGTTCGAGTTCCACCACCACTTCCCTTTTCACAGGTCCAGAGGCTTGGGGGGTGGTCGCTCTCGTGAAGTTGAATGAGTAGAGGTCGGTGGTGGTGTTAAATTCACATCTGGCAAATAAGCAGTTTTCCCCTACTTGGGCAGGCCTGCAATAGAACCTTCTAAGATGGATGAAATGAAAGCTTGGTTCTTGCCCTTTCGGAGTAAAAAAACAAAAAACCAGGTGCCATGACCTTGAAATGGTCGGGAACAGACTGTGTACATGTGCGCGCACCAATTCCACCACACGCTTCCACCTTGGCGCTCGGCCTGTTCCCGGCCATTTCAAGGTCATGACACCTGCTTTTTTGTTTTTTACTTCGAAAGAGCAAGAACCAAGCTTCCATTTCATCCCTCTGATATATATCAGCCAGCGCCAATATGGAAGCGTGTGGTGGAATTGGTGCGCGCACATGTACAAAGTCTGTTCCGACCATTTCAAGGTCATGGCACCTCGTTTTTTTTTTTTACTTCGAAAGGGCAGAACCAAGCTTCCATTTCATCCCTCTGATATATATCAGCGAGCGCCAAGGTGGAAGCGTGTGGTGCAATTGATGCGCGCACATGTACAAAGTCTGTTCCCGGCCATTTCAAGGTCATGACACCTGCTTTTTTGTTTTTTACTTCGAAAGAGCAAGAACCAAGCTTCCATTTCATCCCTCTGATATATATCAGCCAGCGCCAATATGGAAGCGTGTGGTGGAATTGATGCGCGCACATGTACAAAGTCTGTTCCGACCATTTCAAGGTCATGGCACCTGGTTTTTTGTTTTTTTTTTTACTTCGAAAGGACAAGAACGAACCTTCCATTACATCCCTCTAAGAAGGTCTATTGGCTCGCGTTAAATTTTTACACGTCCTCAAAAATGGCCAGAAACGGAACTTTTGTCCCCGTTTTTCTCGAAAACTAGAGCCAATTGTCTACTTCTGTCTCCGGATTCAGATTCTACGGTGAAAAACCTGTCGAAATCAGTTATCATTGGTCAAGTGCCAAAAAAAAGTTCGAAAATATCGGACAGTGTTATTAAATAAAAATGCTATTCTCTAAATTATAATCTAATTTTAGTGTGATGAAATTATTATAAGCATTTTCCAAAAATTAGAGCATTTTGCGATGCAGTGCACACGCCATTTTCGTAGTCCACACTAACATTTAAAATTCATTTTTAAACAGGGAAATAAATATTAACACTCATAAATAAAGAAATTTGACTCTCCGAACACTCAGGAACATCATATGAAGTGTTGCAGTACAGAACTAGATAACCAACAAAATCGGAATTTTTCAGGAGAGCGAAATAACATTCTGTAAAATCAAAATCACCATTTAAAGATAAAAAAAAACTTTACTCCCAAGCTGAAGTGTTTCTGAATTGAGGCCAAAAATGTATGATTAAAAAAATATATTCAGTGTCGAGAAACAGAATGTGGAAGTTTACAATCTCAAAGTGACAGGAACCTAAAACTGGAACACGCTCGGCTGCCAATAATGATAAAAAGTGCAATTTTCAGTTTAAACGAAAACTTAATTCTGAGATGTTGAGTTGCTAAATTGAGAGACGATGAGTTTGATTAGAAAAAGTTAACCATTCCGAGTAAATCATTCAAGAATTTGGTCGTTCAAATTTCACGAGTTTTGAAAATCGTCTTTGGATAGCGACTAAAAATCTATTTTTCTTTACACATACAAGCAAAACCCTCGTTTGGCCACAGTTTACAGACCTCGAAAATGGCCGATTCCGAACTGTGTGCGAAAGCAATGAGCAAAATCCCCAGTATCGATGGCCAAAACGCTGTCACCGATTAGCAAAATGGTCTCCACGGTTACCAAAAGATTTTGGCCACCGGTGCCCATCTAGCGTCGTAAGCGGTTACTATGCGAACATCATTTTGGGTGAGGTTGGGTTTATTTCGTTCGTGACAGTTTGTTTTCGTTTATTTTCTTTCAAGTAATTCGTTGCATGAAGAGATTAAAGAGTTTATTATAAGCTAAGGTGCAAACAGCAAAAAAATCATAGAAATAGATTTCGCTGACGAAGACAGCATTGCAAGTTTCATTGACCTACAAAAATTAAATGATAGAGGGACCAGACAACATGCGACGAGTTATGTTTTCTTTTATTTTCAGGAAAGATAAACATTTTGGACCTTTTGGTCAAGTCTACATATCTCGCGTTTTGCATAGTATTCTTTGAAGAAAAATAGTTTTCGATACTCGAGTCCTCACGGGCGATTTGGTCACTGCTCGTGTGAAGGAGCTGCGTGAACCCGAGGCTCGGCTTCGGTTTACTACGCCTCGCCTTCGGCTCGGCTTCGTTCGCCTCGGGTTCACGCGGCGCCTTCATACTCGCAGTGACCAAAACGCCCGTTTGGCCTCTCGTATCGAAATATACTATTTCAATTTAAAAATACAATAAAAACTTGCTCCCGAGATATCGAGAAGCTGAATAAGAATAAAAAAGTTTTCATTAAAAAAATTATTCTGTTCCGGGAAAATAAAGATTTAGTGTGACGGTATCGCATTATTGTAACATACGAGTTCTCGCTGAAAGATGTATAAAGAGAAGAACGGTATATGTTTATTTATAAATAAATAATAATAATTTAAAAAAATATATCGTTTCTGATTGCATGGCAAAAAGTTAAGTTTAAAAAATCCTTATAAAAGTGACTTTTGTAGAAAATGGAGATTTAAGATTTTAGGTTGGAATTTGATTGATACTTTGGATACTTTTAGGAAGAGAACTATGGTCAGAAAAAGGTAAAAAAAAAGCTAAAAGGTAAGGAAATTAAAAAAAAAGATGGGAGACAAGTACAGAGTCAGCTATCTGGGTTTGAAACACCAATATTTTATTTTATCATATTAAAAATGAGATTTCGAACAAATCCTTTTAACAAAATATGTAATACATTTTTAAAGAATTTTTACGCAAAAATCCAATTTTCGGAAAAATGTTAGTTATCTAGTTCTGTACTACAACCCTTCATATGTCAATGTCAAATTTTCTTTAAGTTATGTCGCAACGACGTCAAGATGATATGCTAAAATTAATTCCATTAATGGCAAATTTCATCTAACTTAGTGGGCGGGCAAGGTTACAAAATTCATTATTTTACGGGTTTGTAAGCCGTGAGCGAGAAAATGTACATTGAGCACCGAGGGTAGTACGTGTCTTCATATCCGAATGTGAAGTTTGCAGTACGAGACGTAGGCAAGCGCGAGCTGTATATACGCGAGGCGTATAGACTATAAAGGCGTACTACCCGTGATGTACACGATACTTTATGCAATAACACAAGTCCGTTAGGGCTCATTCACAAAATACGTGATACATATTTTAAGGATTTTCCCCCCCCCCCCCCCCCTGCGTGAATCGTTTTCCATTGTTCTTAACATGGAGAATGATACTTTGACAGACACTCCCCCCCCCCCATAAAACGTAGCACGCATTTTGTGAACGACCCATTATGAACTTTTGGAGCAATTTAGATTTGAGCTATTCAGTTGCGTTTACGACAATTCGCTCTGACCTCGATGGGGAGCTCAACCTCTTTTTAGGATATAATCTGACGGCCATGCAGTCTCATAAACTTCATTGGTTGAGCACCCCATCCAGCTCAGAGCGAATTGTCGTGAACGCCACAGGGCGGAGTCCTATTGGGGGCACAGCTCACACGAAGTAATAGTAAGGAGGTCAAATTGTCTGTTACAATATTGCAATATTGGGGAGGGGGGGGGGGGGGGGCAACGCGCGAGAGAGCGAAACTGAGCGTCTGACGTCTCACTCTCTCGCATGCGCTATATGGCCCCAAATATTCTCAAAAAGTTGCGACACTTTTCTGCCACAAGTGCATTAGCGTCGGTTCTCCTCACTATTAACCCGTGCTGCTTTGTAACGTTTATTTCACACATGTGTGAAAATGCCACCTTATATATTATGCATGTAGAACAAGAAGAAAGTTGAAGTTTTCAACTCACGAGCGTCAAAGCAATCTTTGGGCATGCGCACATCGCAAATTCTATGACTTGCTTCCCTAGAGACCGGGTCGAAAGAACTTTCGTCTCACTAAAGAGTCAGCGACATCGGAAGGGATTAGTGGTTAAAAAATGTCAACTTTCTTCTCGCTCTACAGCAGGGATGACCACGGACAGTTTCCCTGTCTCGAATCTCTTCCCCTTCACCGTGCATTTTCCTCGCACGCTCTCTGCATTAAAGGCGGTAAGAGAGGGGATTGCTCTGCCGTTTCAGTGACTGCTGATTTCGGCACCTAAACGGCACTCAGAGTGATGCGACGGTCATATAATGGGTCTACTGTATTCGTCACGTACCGGGCAGACAGAGTGGTTTACAGTAGTTGGCCGCCACCAACCCGAATCCCTTTTTAAAATTTTCTTCAAATTATTAACACTTTTTTTAATTTATGAATTTTCTCATTATATATATATTTCATACTTATAAATTATATACTAATACACTATTCTGAAGTTGAATTCGAAAATGTTGTCTGTTTTTGCGTATCCCATTCCAATTACGAGATACATTGTATTCATTCCACTTTAAAACTTTTCAAACAAAAATTTAGATATCTGAAATTATCTAAACCCGTAAATTCTAAATTTCTAACTTTCGCAGAAGTAATTAAAAAATTTTATTCCCTTTCAGCTGGTCTACTTAGTAGCCTATTCGCAGACATAAAGGGAACTTCTGCAGGCATTTAAAACTGAAATCTGAGTAGCTTTAAACGAGCAGCACTGAAACGGCACTGGGCAGTGCCGTTCAATCGGCAGGGTTGACGAGTGACAGATCTGAGCTCTTTACTCTTTCCGTGAACATCCCTGCTCTACTGACATAGAATTAACATTTTTATACATATGTGAAATAGAATATCGTATGAAAAGTGGGAGCTATTGGTCGATAAACGGGAACTTAACACTCGTAAAATAGGTCGCGTAAAGCGCCAAAAACAAGCATGTGTTGCATAATACAATATTTTACAGAGCCATAAATTGTGGGAGTTTGGAAAAAGGTAACGAAGTTGGCTGAAAACCATAGTCTAAAGGGGTTAGGTAATTTTTTGAGTGGCCCTTAAATACGGAAATACTTTAACTTACTATAGAAAAGAGAAACTTAACAAGCTTCCCTTTGTTGTCCGCGTAGGGTCGTCTGTCTACTTCTTTCCCTTCTTTAAAGATAATTAAAGTTGGCAATTGCTTACTCGTACTTGCATCGCTGATGTGATACTTTGCCGCTGCGTCTGGATGTCTTCCGACATCTACTTTCCCAAATTTGAAATTTTCTAAGGCGAACCTAATGCAATCGAAATTAAATTATTCGTGGGAAATACCTAATTAGAATGACGTGTGGATTTCTCCAATATACAATAATAAACTTACTCAGCGGACAATTGAGAAAATATCGGTGCAAAAGTCACACAAGCAGGATTCCAGGCAGTGTAGAAAGCTACGAGCCATGTTACTTTGATGTCACGTTGAAACTCTTCTTGTAAACTAGTCACTCCTCTTAGGTATATCACTTTTTCAGGACCTTGATAAGTTGGTTCAGGTAATAACAGCCCACATACTATAAAGAAAAGAAATTTCAGGTAAACTCAAAAATATAAATAGAAGAAAATGTGATGAACAAAGTTTGGTACGAACAAATACAGAGGGCTGCAAATAAGATACCCATTCTTATATCTGCGTAGAACCACAGTATCAAATTTGTTACTTTCGTGTAGACGAAACTCGATGATAAATAGTTGATCATCGTTACACTCCCAGCTTTCCGGGTTCTGATCATTATAACGATCATTAGAAAGAATAGGATTTCCGTTTCTCTCTGAACAATAGAAATGTTACAATTACATATTATATGTTTTCCTATTTGAACGATATACTTCTCTATTTCACGAAACATTAAACTTAGGGCGGTTTTAAATAATTACTGAAGCTTTTTTGTGTTCTAATTCTAATAGTTAGAATTTCCAAAAATTCTTGAAACATTTTTTATTAAATCGGAGTCAGTTAGTTGGAAAACTATTTTTATTGTATATAAATATGACAAAATTATTATTTTTCTTTAATTATGACAGATACTTCCGACTATTTTTCAATAAGACAACGAAAAGTAAACTTCAAAGAGAAGAACAATGCATTCAAACCTCTAAAAATCTACAGCCTATTAACCTTACTTTTAAAACTTACGCTGTCAAGTTCGCATTCTGCTTGTCCAAGCATATGGCAAACCATAGGAATTCTTTTCGAAATCACGTACGTCAAACTCAAAAGAATGTTTACCAAATAATACGGTTTGCGAAGCAAAACCAAATCTTTTTTAAATGACATTTTGTACGTCGAGATAATCTTACTGTAATCAAGTGATACAACTCTCAAGAGATACTTCGATACTTCAATCGCATATGCAACCTGTTAAATAATCTCCACTTATTAACACTACATTTAACTAAACAATTTAGGTGATTGTACTGTGAATGGTCATAAATCCATTGAAATTGATTAAAATATATATACCACCATACCAGTTACCACCCACGAATGCACCACTCCTAATCAGGGTTGGTCAGTTACGCGTAACTCTAGTATTTTCTACGTATAATACGTTTTTGACGTAATATACGTCGAAAAGAGTAGAAAAGCGTAGAAAACTCCTGTAAGCAGCCCCGTGACTCTCTGAAATGAAAGTGACGGAAATGTTGAGTACGGCCGAGGGTGGCGCTGGCTGTACTTTTAGGCCGAAAATTATTCAAATGCATGGGGAAAGTGTCAAAAATGTGAAATTTTGTACTTTTTATATTATAAAAACGGACTTTTTAAATTTTTTTGCTTTAGAATTAAGTTTTAAGGCTTTTAGAATGAAATTTTATCAAATTTTTTTTTGTGATGAACGAGAATAATGGGGTATAAGTGCGTTGTTTTTGGATGCAATTCTGGTTACGCGAATTGCTAAAGATTACTAAAGACGTGTTATCTTATTTGATCCAATATTACTTGGAAAACCGAATGCGGCAATTTGCTAAAGTGAAAATTGCTTGCTACAACTTGAATTGTTTAAATTCGCAAATGTACATAAATTTATTTAAATGTTTTTAAATTTTATGTAAATACAATGTTCCAAATGGTATCATATATTTATTCTTTATTTATTTCAAATTGAATATTGTTCACAAATGCACTTTTTTATTCTCCAACTTTATCAATATTTATTATTGATTTTGGAGTTACAAATTTTTCAGCTTTTTATTTTTCCTATTAAGAATAATTGTTGCACACAAAAAAAACTATGCGGAAAAATGTTCCGTTTGCTCATTCTCTACAAGCACATATCTTTAAAAAATTATTTTTGCGACTTTTAAAATTTGCAATGTGTAAAACGATCGGACAATAATTATTTGACTGTTTGCAAACAGCAACTATTCTTAACTTATTGTAAGCGAACATTAATATGTGTCATATTTCACACAAAGGCTATTGATTTTAAAAACCCAATCGTTGCGAATCACGGAAAAATTACTTTTGTTCATTAGTTTGTTTATAACATTGTAAAAAAATTTGTCTTGGTCTTGCTCTAACCCACTGGAAATTATTTTTAGTTAGTTATTACATTGATTTATGGCCTTTTTTGGTAATGAATTTGAAAGTCTTAAAATAAATGGTATCACTGAAAAGTTAGACAAAAAAATTAAACTTTGTCGTTAAATAAAAAAATTTTATTTAGTTTGAGTGAAATATTCAAAGTCACTAATTTTACTTGGAAGACGTAAGGTCATTAAAAAAAAACATCAAAATGCGTTAAGAATTGTACTGTCGGGCGATCACAAATGTAAATATATTTTTTTAAATTTTATGTACATACCATGTTCCAAATGGTAGTATTTATTCATTTATAATTATGTATTTTTATTTATTGTCTCTTAATTTCTAATTAAATATTGTTCACAATAAATACACTTTTTTATTCTACAACTTTATCAATATTTATTTATTCTATAAATCTTATTCTTTATAATATAAATCGTTAGAAATATTCGAAATATTTGTAACAATAGATATTTTTTATTATTATAATTATTTTTTATAAACGTCTTATAACGAAACAAAATGAATTATTTTCTAGCTTTACAAAAAATATATAAATTTTGATAATTTAGTTGAATTAAAGCGTTAATTTCAATTTTCAATAATCATTATAAATGTCAATAAAAATAAAATTCAATTGAAATTTACTATTTTCACAGTTTACAATATTTACATATGTCAATGCTAAAAATGTAATGTTCACTTTGTAGAATTATTATTGGTACTCTGTGAAAAGTGTATTCGTATTTAATCATCAAAATAATGTTTTCTTCATTTTTCATTAGTACTTATTAATTTATTGGATATTTATTATGCTATAAAATATTTTTCCGAGATAAATATATGCAAAAAACGTATTTTAACAATTGAAAAAAATTAAATTTGTATTTTCCCCATGCATTTGAATAATTGTCGGCCTAAAAGTACAGCCAGCGCCGCCACTCGGCCGTCTTCAAATCTCATGACACATTTATTCTACAGGCCTTTATAGGAGAGCTATCCCCCTGCCTGTAAGTTACGTTTTCAAGATGGCCGACTTGTAAAATCAGTGTTGACAAGTACATAACCTCACTTTTGAAATATAACAATTATTAATAATTCTCTTGAATGCGTTGTAGTAATTGAAAATAATAATTATGCCTGGGCATAATGAACGGAAGAAGGAAGGACAGAAAACTTTCGTAAAGTGTCTTTTCTGCGATAAGATGTTAAAAAATACTAGTTTAAAATGTCTACAAAGCCACAGGTATGTAAATAATTGTTGATTCTTTCGGTAATAGTTATTATAGATTATATTGAACAATATGATATATGTAATTATGCAGGTTCTCTCTAATTATAACCTCAAACTGCTTGAAAATTTATTCAAATTCAAAGAATTTTAAAATATTGGCATTTGGCGCGAGATTCAAGAGCGAACGCGGCTACCACGACCCACAACAAAAATAGGTTATGAGAAGTATTTTTCGATATTGACGCATGCGCACTGA
This sequence comes from Andricus curvator, assembly GCA_932195095.1. Lineage (NCBI taxonomy): Eukaryota > Metazoa > Arthropoda > Insecta > Hymenoptera > Cynipidae > Andricus > Andricus curvator. The sequence continues at coordinate 95,101 of CAKNYM010046191.1, forward strand.
AAGTTGCTATTCGGACGTAATATACGTGAAATCACGTAGAAAACTAGAGAGGTAATATACGTGGTAATATACGCGTAGTAAACCACGTATTCGCGGTGAGCACGAAAATACGAACTCTGGCGGGCACTTTGGTGAAGCTCTATAAACAGTCTCGTACCATTTATTTCTCACATGACGTACGGTTTATTTACATCTCACATTAATTAAGGTACGGTATCACGTGTGAAAATTAAGTAAAATCGGTAGTTGACATAACTAAGTATAATAACGGTAATTATTCAGACTATAATATTTATTACCATAGTAGAATAAAAGGAATTTTATGATGGTGTTTTAAGGTCTAGGTCAAGAGTCGTATGTGGTAAATAATGATTTGAATGAATTTATTTTTTGACCGGGAATTTTACAAATTTTTAGAAAAAAAGTCTGTCCAACTTTGATTTCAACCGCTTTTTAAATAATTAGTTAAATTGTTATCTTTTTCAATGTATGATATCATTCAGTTTAGAATGCGTAATTCGAAAACCTTACACTTTGCAAATTTTCCAGTTTTTATTTTAATTTTTAAGCGTACATTTAATTTAAAAGAATTTTAAAATGCAGTTTTAAAGACTTAAACGATTAAAAATTAGAAGCGTTTGAAATCAAAGATTTTTGATAAAAAATATTTTTAGTTGATCAACTGTGAATATAAATTAGTTAATAATTAATTAGACGATTCGGAATCAGTTCAAAATTTTAGAATTTTCAGATTTTAAAAATTAAACTGTTTAAATTGGAAAGTCTTATTAGTTAAACGAATGTAAACGCCCGATAGACAGTTTATAAACTATTAAAAATTTAAATTTTAAATAATTTATAAACTTTCTATAAAATAACTTCAAAATAATATATTCATGATTAAAGGAATTGATTAAATTTCAAATATTGTTTCAGTCTAAAATGTTCCATTTTTAAACCATTCAATTTGAAATTTTTTAATTAAGAAAATGAACAATTATTTATTATTTAGAAATATCTTAATGTTCATTTAAAATCCTTAATTATAAATCAAATATTCAATACTAAAAACAAGAAAACTAAACTTTAACGTTACATTTTAATTGTTCTATTTAAAAAACTTAAATTGTAAGTCATATTGTTGAATTTTGATGTATAAATAACAATTGAACATTCGAGTCAGTTGAAGAGATTTTTAGAAGTTTAAAAAAAATTCAAAATTACTTAAAAATTTGAAATGAATTCAAATACTTTAAACGAAGTGCCTACGTGTACCAAAAAAATCCGGCTGTTCGTACCGACATTTCGGTGCAAATAGCTTTTTTGCAGATTTCGATCAAAAAATTTAGAAGGTTCTTAAGAATTGTGAAAGGCTTTAAAAGAATTTTGACAGGATTTAAAAAAAAAATTTAGAAAAAATTTGAATCATATTAAAAGACGTTTAGAAGTTCTGAAAAAATTTCAAAAATAATTTAAAACGTGAAAAAAAAATGTAAAACAAGATGTAGATTTTTCAAGATTTTGAAATAAAATTTTGAAGCATTTTTAGGATTTTAAAACTATTTAAAATCAAAAAATTTAACTTTTAATTTAAGAAGGGTTCAGCTTATAAAAAAATGTAAATATTCAATTTTTAATATTTCTAGCTTAAAATTGCCTAAAATGATATAATTTTGAAAATTGTGTAATTCAATGATTGATTCTTTAATTTAGAGCATTGAAAATGATAACGCGGATTGATATTTTTGGAACTGAATCTGCATCTTTGAACTCTACAATTTATAAAAGTTTAAAATTTTAATTTGGCAGTTTAACTGCATTTAATTTAAAATTGTTTAGTTGAAAAGTGTTTGTAGCTTACATCTTATACGTGCAAATTATTGAGCATTTTAATACAAAATATTTGAATTATAATATTTTTAAACTTCAATTTCAAAAGTTAAAAATTCAAGAGTTCCACTTTGGGTGCTTTAATTTGCAGCTC
>CAKNYM010046192.1:3571-29311 GCA_932195095.1 Andricus curvator
TCGTTTCCAGAAAAAAAAATTCCGTTTTTTTTTCAACGTTAACCCGTGCTAGTGTTTTAAAGAGTTTAAGTGCTCGGAGATATTCTCACGAGCATGAGAATATTGCTCGACCTTTATGTGCTTTGAGAATTTAATGAGCATTTATAATCATTTTGAATTAGGATTTATAAAATCGTATTTTCTACTTTTATTGATAATAATGAAATTATTTAAATTTCGCGGGAAAATGCATCGCTTCAAATTGGAAAGGGCGCTAAATTTGAATGATAAAAGAAGTAGTGATGCATTCGAGACGATTTCAAGAAAACTCGAGATTTTCTTGAAACATGTTTAGGTGAATTCAAAACTTCTTGGAGATCGGGAATCTCGAATAAAAAGTTTCGAGATTCGCGACTCGAGATCTCGAAATTCGACTTTCGATTTTTGATGATAAACCCCCCCATTTTGTTCGTTTTCGGAAAAAAAATTCCGTATTTTTTTTTAACGTTAACCCATGCTAGTGTTATAAAGAGTTCAAGTGCTCGGAAATATTCTCACGAGCATGAGAATATGCTCGAGAATATGTTCGACCTTTATGTGCTTTGAGAATTTAATGAGCATTTATGATCATTTTGAATTAGGATTTATAAAATCATATTTTATACTTTCATTAATAATAATTACATTATTTAAATTTCGCGGGAAAATACATAGCTTCAAATTGAAAAGGGCGCTAAATTTGAATGATAAAAAAAGTAGTGATGCATTCGAGACGATTTCAAGAGAACTCGAGATCTTCTTGAAACATGTTCAGGTGAACTCAAAACTTCATGGAGGTCGAGAATCTCGAATAAAAAATTTCGGGATCTCGAGTCGAGAATCTCGAAACTTTGTATTCGAGATTCTCGATCTCCAAGAAGTTTTGAGTTCACCTGAACATGTTTCAAGAAAATCTCGAATTTTCTCGAAATCGTCTCGAATGCATCACTAAAAAGAAGTAAAAGTAATATTATATTCCTCTAGGTATAAAACCAACCATACACCTAGAAGATTAATAATATTAATGCAAAATAAATTTTGTTTCTAAATATATTTAAAACATTTTTTAGTTGTGTTTTCAAATCAAAAAGATAAATTTTCAACCGAAGAAATTAATTTTTAACTAAAATGATGAATATTCAAACAAAAATATGAATGTTTCACCAAATAGTTAGTTGAATCTTCAACCCAGAAGATTAATTTTATAACAAAAAAGACTCATTTTCAACAAAGTTTATAAATTTTCATCTAAAAAAAAAATCAATTTTGAACCAAGATTAGAATAGTTAAAATGTCAGAAAAATAAATGTTCAACTAACAAAAAACGAATTTTCAAAAAAAAAAAAAAAAAATTTATTTTTCAACAAAATAAATCAATTCAAACAAAAAAAGCTAAATTTACAAACCAAAAATATAAGATTTCAATTTGCAGTTAGTAAATTAAATTTAAAAAAACGAGTTTTCAGCAAAATTAATTAATTTTCAACTAAAAATATCAATTTTCAAGCGAAAACGGAATAGTTATATCTTCAGTTGAAAAAATTAATTTTCAACTAAAAGGAAACGAATTTTCAACCAAAAATATAAAATTTTTTTCAAATAGTGGATTTTTCAATCGAAAAGATGAATTTTCTATCAACAAAAAAAAACGAATTTTCAACTAAACAGTTTTTTTCAATTAAAGAAATTGATTCTTAACAAAAAATAGAATAGTTGAATTTTCTATCAAACAGATAATTTTTTAACGAAAAATATTACATTTCTATCAAAAAAAGTAAATTTTCCACAAAAAATATAATAGAGTGAATTTTCAACTAAAATGATGAATCTTCAACTAAAAAAAATTTAAGTCAGTAAATTAAATTTCGAAACAAAAAACTAACGAATTTTTAACCAAAGAAATTAATTTTCAACCAAAAAGATGAAATTTCAACTAATGAGAGTACTCTTTTAGAAAAAAGACGGATTTTCAACAAATAGTTAAATTTTCACTGAACACATTAAATTTTCAACTAAAAATAGAATAGTTAAATTTTCAGTAAAAAAACTTAATTTTCAATAAAATTAGAGTAAATTTTCAACGAAATAGTTTAACCAAATAGTTAGTTGAATCTTCAACCCGAAAGACTAATTTTCTACCAAAAAAGACTCATTTTCAACAAAGTTTATAAATTTTCATCTAAAAAAAAAATCAATTTGCAATCAAGATTAGAATAGTGAAAATGTCAGAAAAATAAATGTTCAACCAACAAAAAAAAACGAATTTTCGAAAAAATATTTTTTTTTTCATAAGAAAAAAATGAGTTTTTAACCAAATAATTCAATTCAAACTGAAAAAGCTAAATTTACAAACCAAAAATATAAGATTTCAATTTGCAGTTAGTAAATTAAATGTAAAAAAACGAGTTTTCAGCTAAATTAATTAATTTTCAACTAATAATATAAATTTTCAAGCGAAAATGAAATAGTTATATCTTTAGTTAAAAAAATTAATTTTCAACTAAAAAGAAACGAATTTTCAACCAAAGAAATTATTTTTTAATCACTATGATGAATTTTCAACCAAAAATATGAAATTTTGTTCAAATAGTGAATTTTTCAATCCAAAAGACGAATTTTTTATCAACAAAACAAAAAAAAAATTTCAACTAAACAGTTTTTTTTTTTTCAATGGAAGAAATTAATTCTTAACAAGAAATAGAATAGTTAAATTTTCTACTAAACAGATAATTTTTTAACGAAATAGATTAAATTTCCATAAAGAAATCAATTTTTCACAAAAAATGTAATACTTAAAGTGAATCTTCAACTAAAATGATGAATCTTCAAATAAAAAAATTTCATTTTCAACCAAATACATGCATTTCAAACTAAAAAGCTAAATTTTCTACCAAAAATATAGTAGGGTAATTTTCAGTCAGTAAAATAAATTTTCAAACAAAAAACAAACGAATTTTCAACCAAAGAAATTAATTTTCAACCAAAAAGATGAAATTTCAACTAATGAGAGCACTTTTTTAGAAAAAAGACGGATTTCAACAAATAGTTAAATTTTCACCGAAAACAGATAAATTTTCAACTAAAAATAGAAAAGTTTAATTTTCGGTAAAAAAATTAATTTTCAATAGAATCAAAGTAAATTTTTAAACGAAATAGTATAATTTTCAACCAAGAAGATTAAATTTCTATCAGAAAAGATAAATTTTCTACAAAAAATGGACATGAATTTTCAACCAAACATTTATTATTTGTTTAAACAGTTTTTTCCCCTGTAAATCGTGAAAAGTTATTATCGTTCGGGATAAATTATAAAAAGTTGATGAATGTCAAGAGTTTCGATTTGGTAATTATTAAAGAAATTTTCATTTGTTTAAACAATTTTTTCTTCAAAAAATCGTAAAAAGTTATATTCTGGAAATAATTACACAATTAAAGAATGTTGAGAGGAATTTATTTTTAAAGGATATTTGGTGATTATATAAACAATTTTTATTTGTTTAAATACTTTTTTCCTCTGTAAAGCGAGAAAAGTAATTATTTTCTGGAATTAATGACACAATTAACGGATGTTGAGAGTAATATTTTTTCTAAAGGGTATTCAGCAATTTTTTGAACAATTTAATTTGTTTAAACAATTTTCATTGGTTTAAACAATTTTCATTCGTTTAAACAATATTTTCTCTGTAAATCGTGAAACGTTATTCTTTTCTGCAATTAATGACACAATTAACGAATTTTAAAAGTAATATTTTTTTGCTCAAGATATTTTGCAATTATATTATATTATTAATATAATATATTATTATATAAATATTATATAATATATAAGATTGTACGAATGTACGTTGATGCTTATCACCCGACATTCATTAAAAAAAAAATTAATTTTAACAAATACGATCTGAAAAAATAACTATTCATAACGAACTGAAAAAATGGTTTAAAATAATGATTATTAATGATTATTAATTGTTTAAATAATTTCAAAATATCTGAAGCAAAAAATATTATTCTTAAAATTCGTTAATTCCGTCATTAATTGCTGAAAAGAATAAATTCCCACGATTCACAAAGAAAAAAATGTTTAAACAAATAAAAATTGTATAAACAAATTAAAATTACAATAAAAATTGCTAAATATCCTGTAGAAAAAAAATATTGCTCTTAAATTCCTTTAATTTTGTCATTAATTCCAGAAAGTGATAATTTTTCACGCTTCACAAGGGGAAAAAATTGTTTAAACAAATAAAAATTGTTTAAATAATTACCAAACATCCTTCAAAAATATATTGCTTTGAAAATTCTTTAATTGTGTCATTATTTCCAGAAAATAATAACTTTTCACCATTTTAGGAAGAAAAAATTGTTTAAACAAATAAAAATTGTTTAAATAATTACTAAATTAGTTAAACAAGAACTAATACTCTTGACATTCATCAACTTTGTACGATTTATTCCGAAATACAATCAATTTTCACGATTTTCAGGGGAAAAAAATTGTTTAATAAATAATAATTGTTGAAACAATTTAAAATTATTTAAAATATACTTTAAAACTCGTCGCTTATCGATTAAAAATAATTCATGTTGAACAAATTGTTAAAAATATCGTTTTTAGCATGAATTTTGATAGAAAACTGCTATTTTGCATTTTTTGAGGCATTTTCCGGGCACAATTAAAGGGGCACTTTATACTGATATCTTCATGTTTCAATAAATTGTTCAAACAATTTATCATTGTTTTTAGCAATTTTATCTTAGAAGGGAGATAGAAAGTCGCGGTTTTTAAAAAAAATTTCTACTTTTTGTCCGATTTTAAATTCGAGAGAGGTGATAGTTCATTAATGTTAACAAAAATAATTGTTTAAACAATCTATCATTATTTTTAATAATATTCTTTCAGAATAATGCTAGAAAATTGCAGTTTTTTCCACAAATTTCCACTTTTTGTCCAATTTTCAATTAGAATGAGGTGAAAAATTAACTAAAGTTGAAAAAATTATTTATTTAAGCAATTTATTATTTTTCAAGGAATCTGTATTATCATCAGAGAATTACAGAAATTTTTAACTTCTTTTCAGACTAAATGGAGTTACGAATAAAAAATGATTTTAATTAATTTTTTGCTGAAAAAAGATTTTCTCCTTTCGCTCCGCTGGAAATCGAACCTCAGAACTTCCCATTGCCCCCATCGGGCGCCTCCCCAGGTTGCGGATAGGGGAACGCCTCCCAGATATGGGTGGTACCGGGGAAATCAAATACCCGGGGCGGACAAAAACCAGCTAGAGGAAGGAACCCCGAATTACAAACCAACCTTGAGTGAGTATCTTAAAAAACAAGTACCCCAAGAGAGTTACAATCTCTCTACTGCTTCCGATCGGGTGGAAGCCCCGGTGGCCAGTACTGGTCCCAAGAATTTTGGGGAGGACCAAAGATACGCTACGAAAGATGTCGATAACAACGCTACAGATATGGACATTGTGTATGAAGAAGCAGTAAAGGTGATAACACCACACTATTTGACGAAGGAACTGCTCCGGCCTAGCATTCTAGGTGATGGGGCCAAAAAAGAAGAAAAAAAGGTGCACCCTGTGACGAAGGAGGAAGAGTGCCTGCAAAGGATCTTTGATAAAACAGAAGAATTGATAGAATTCAGCGGCAGGTACAGAAATATGCAGACAGATATCCCGACCGGGCTACAGTATATAAAGGACTCTCTAGAAGAGGCTAAAACAGTTAGAGACAAATGGAAGGGCATGTGGGAAGATCTGCAGGGGAGAGCAAAACCCGATATGTCACAGAGAAAAAAAGCGAGCCGGCGAGACAGAAATGTACTGGCCCAAAATAGCCTGAACACACCCGAGTCGAAGAGGAAGAGGACGGAGAACCTCACACCAAGCCCTGAGGGGATTGGAGGAGCTAAACCGAACACCAAGAAGCCGAAGGAGGATAAGGAGGATAAGAAACAGTGGACGGAAGTTGTTAGGCGAGGGCTAAGACCCCGGAATGAGCCTGAAAACAGAGCCCAACCCGAAAGATGAGATGAGCGCAAGGTCCCTGCCCCGTCAAAACGACCTAGGGCCAAAAGAATCCGACCAGATGCAGTCCTCATCAAACCAGCGAAAGGAAAAAATTATTTGGACGTTCTAAAAGATATCAGGAGGAAGGTGAATCCAGAACAAATGGAAGTGAAAATCATAGCCATTAGGGAGACCAAGCTCGGTGATGTGCTTGTGGAACTTGGCGCGACAGTGGAAAACAAAGCAAAATTTGAAGTCGCACTACAAACGGCAATAGGCGAGCAAGGAGAGGTCCACCAGCTCACCCCTAGAGCCCAAATTGAGATTCGCGACCTTGATACTGCCACGGAAGTACAGGAGGTCAAAGATGCCCTTGAGGATTTCCTTGGGGACGATAAAGGCGGAGAGATGAAAATATCTCTCACTAAAACCAGCTACAGGGGAAACCTAATGGCATTCGTAGAGCTGGATGCTTTGGCGGCTGCCAAGCTTGATAAGAAGGCTCGTATCAAAATTGGGTGGGTAAATTGCCGAGTGCGATTAAAAGTGAACGTAACCAGATGCTTCCGTTGCCACGGCTATGGCCATGTGGTATCGGAGTGCAAAGAAGAGGATATACGCGGATTGTGCTGGAAGTGCGGAACGGAAGGACACAAAGCTGCAGGTTGTACAAACCAACCGAGGTGATATCTTTGTGCGAAAAGGGAAGACGGGAGTAGAGAAGATCATGCCCCGGGGTCCTACAAATGCACAACATATCTAGAAGCGGCAAAGCTTAAGCAAAGCAAAAGGAGATGCCAGTAGTCATGCAAGGGAATTTAAGGCGCTCTAATCTAGCACAAGATCTCACCTTTGAACTGGCTAACGAAAAAAAGACCGATGTATATATTATAAGTGAGCACTATAGTAATCCGACGTACCCTAACTGGTTTGCCGACGACTCCAGCACGGCAGCGATCTGGGTCATAAATACGGATAACTTTCCAGTAACAAATGAGGGGAAGGGGAATGGATATGTCTGGGTCAAGAGTGGTAGTTTGAAATTTGTCAGCTGCTATCTATCTCCTAATGACGACATTGCAACTTTCCGGAAGAAGCTTGAAGAAATTGAAGACGTGACTCGTGACTTTGAGGGGGAACTTGTCATTGCGGGGGATTTAAACGCTAAATCTCAGGAATGGGAGATGACATGGTCCGATACACGTGGAAACGAGGCCGTGGAGATGGCTGCAAGGATGGATCTAACTGTCATGGATGCAGGGACGACCACGACATTCAGAAGGATTGGCTGTAAGGGCATCATCATCGATGTCACTCTTGCTACACCGGGAATAGCTTCCAGGATTGTAGACTGGTATGTGCTGGAAGACTACACCGCGAGTGACCATCAGCATGTGAGTTTACCAAACACGTTAACGAAACAATTAAAAAAGGTTGGAATGTCGCCAAACTAAACACGGAAGTACTTCTAAGTGTAATAGCTATGGAGAGCCGTGTACACGAAGAAGTAGAGCCGAGAAATCGAAGCAGAGAGGAAGTGGAAATACTCATAAGTAAAACCATGGGCACCATCACGAGGGCATGCAACCTAGCTATGCCAAAACGGCAACATAGGCGCCGAAAGTACCCAGTTTATTGGTGGAATGATGAGATTGCACAGATCAGAAAGCAGTGTTTCAAGTTAAGACGGAAAGCTCAAAGGGCAAAAAAACTGACAGAGCTCCTTCAAAAGACTGCTGACTATAAAGCAGCAAAAAAGCAACTAAAGTTAGCAATTAAGAAGAGTAAGACTAACTGTTGGAAGGTCTTGTGCGAAGAAATAGACACAGATGTGTTTGGTAAAGGCTACAAAATCGTCATAAGCAGGACTGGAAGATCGAAGCCAGAAGGGGCAAAGACTCCCCAAATAATGGACAACATTGTTAGGGTTTTGTTTCCTGAGCATAAGAAAAGAGGATATACTGAGTTTCAGGTCGAGGATGAGGTCCCAGCTTTTACTGTGGATGAATTGACGGAAGCAGTAAACACACTGGGAAATAAAAAGGCGCCTGGACCAGATGGAATCCCAAACGAAATAATTAAGATTATAGCGAAGGAATTCCCGTACCTCTTTCTGAACATGTTCAATGCATGTTTACGGTCTGGAATATTCAGTGCCATGTGGAAGATTCAACGATTGGTGTTGCTCGATGAGGGAAAGGGGCCACCTATAACCCCCTCTTCTTATCGTCCACTTTGCATGCTGGATACAACGGGGAAAGTTTTTGAGAAACTTATACGAGCTCGTTTGCGAACAGCAATAATAGCAGCTGGAGATTTGGCCGAAGGACAACATGGCTTCCGTGAGAGGAGGTCCACTGTAGGGGCCATTAAGAAAGTTCTGGATGCTACAGAAAAAGCGTGGTCTGGAAGCTATAAGACGAAAAGAGTTTGCGTATTAGTGACACTTGATGTTAAAAATGCTTTCAACTCGGTGAGGTGGACGGATATTCTAAAAGCCTTGAGTGAACGGTTTGCGGTTCCGCAATACCTAGTGAGAATTGTCGACGACTATCTGAGAAATAGAAAGTTGATTTACGAAACATCAGAAGGCCCCAAGACCAAAGAGGTCACTGCGGGTGTGGCACAAGAATCGGCCCTCGGACCAGATCTTTGGAATGTGGTTTATGATGATACCCTAAACCTGTATCTGCCTGCGGACACCAAGCTTGTGGGTTTTGCTGATGACCTAGCCGCAGTTGTAATAGCAAGAGACGAAGAAGAAGCCAGGAGGAAAGTTCAATTCATCCTGAGGCGAACAGGTGATTGGTTAGCTGAACATGGCCTTGAATTAGCTACAAGCAAGACGCAGATGGTCGTCCTTACAAGGCAAAGGAAGTTCGTCGTGCCTTTTAAAGTGGACTATGGCGAGCAGGAAATTATATCCGTTAGGTGGCTGAGGTATCTGGGGGTGCTTATGGATGCAAAACTCAAGTTCTGGGTCCAAATACAAACAGCAGCAGATAGGGCAGCAACTATGGTGGCTAAGCTTTCAAGGCTCATGCCAAAGATAGCTGGTCCTAGGAGTAGCAAGCGGAAAGTCCTAATGAGTGTCGTCCACTCCATCATATTATATGGAGCTGAGATATGGGCAGACGCCCTACAAGTTGAGAAGTACAGGAAAAAACTTGCAACTGCAAAAAGAAAAGGAGCTCTAAGAGTAGCATGCGCATACAGTACGGTCTCTGGAATGGCGGTGCTCATGGTAGCCGGGATCATCCCTATCGACCTACTGGCGTGTGAGCGAAAAGCGATTTATGAGAGAAGGGAGGAGGAGGATATACATGGGATCAGGAGCCAAACAAGAAAGGACACCATCAACACCCTTGAAGAGAGAGCTAAGAGTAGTGATGTGGGCAAGTGGACAGTCGGGCTAATCCCGAATGTCAAGGAGTGGTTGAAAAGACCACATGGAGAGGTCAATTTTTACCTCACTCAATTACTACTGTCCCAATAAGGAGGATGATGCGGAGCACACATTTTTTGAATGTGACAGGTGGAGCGACTCTAGAAGATTGTTGGAGGCCAAAATTGGTAAAACGATGGGCGGGCAACATATTGTATCGACGATGCTGGAAAACCAGCAAAACTGGGATGCGGTGGCCACTTTCGTTGAAAGTGTCCTCCGCTCTAAGAAGAAAGATGAGCAAGAAAGAGAAAAAGTATAGAATGAGGATCGAAGGCCGACGAGCCCGATGAGCAGCACATCAGCTCTACTGAGGACGATGCGTACATCCTGGTTGGGATCTGCGAGGGGATAAGGTTTGGCCGGTTATCCAGATTACCAGGATGCATAAGCATCCATTAAAGTTGTGAAATTGGACCAGGTCAGGATGTCGAAAGCCGACGAGTCCGATGGGCGGAAATTATTCGCGCTACTGAGGACGATCGTACATCCTGGTTTGGTCCAAACCATGAAATGATAGGCCAAGTCGGCAAAGCGGTGGGTCGCCGAAGCACAGCGTAGAATGCCAATAACCCATGTCCTTGAAGTAATGCGAAAGCGGTTCCGAGGGCATGGGTTGGCAGGAAAAAGGGGGGGTTTTAGTCAGTAAGAATCTGACACTACCCATCTTAAGAATCGCCTACTCAGGCAGACGATTTCTAGGATGGGTGTCTTATGCAAGATTTCCCCTCCTATTTGAAAAAAAAACTAGAGAGATCGAGAGAAAAAACCTTTTTTCAGAAAATACACGCATTATTTTGCCAGGTGGTAAATCAAATTTTTCAAGGAATCTGTATTATTATCAGAGAAAAAAAGAAAGGAGGAGATCTTTTTCAGAAAAAAAACTATTTAAAACAATTTACCATTATTAATAATATTCAATTTGAATAATGCTAGAAAGTTCCGGTCACTTCTATAATTTACAACTATTTTTCTACTTTCAACATAAGGGCAGTTTATAATTAATTAAATTTAGCAAAAATAATTATTTAAACAAATTATTGTTGTTCAAAACTATCTTCTTCTTTATTAATGCAATATAGTAGCGGTTTCTCCCGAAATGTTTAACTTTCCACCCACTTTTTACTTGCTAAAGTAATAAATAATGCAAGTTAACAAACATGCTTATTTAAACAATTGATTAGTGTTTATAACTTTATTTTCTTAGAGTAATGCTAGAATGCTGTTTTTTAAATCAAATCTTTAGTTTTGCTTTGACTTTTTAGTTATGAACAAATAATAAGTGAATCTCAACAAGAATCATTTTTTAAATAGAATTTTACTTTGTAAAATGAATTATTTTTTCTCTTTTCCCAACTTATCTAAGAGAAAATAGTTATGAACAATAATACATTGTTTAAAGAACTATTTTTAATAACTTGCATTATTAATTACCTCACTAAGTGAAAAGTGGGCAAAAAGTTAAAAATTTCAGAAAAAAACCACAACTATCTGGCATTAATATAGATGAAGATAGTTATTAACAATAATAATTTGTTTGAACAATTACTTTCATTCAACTTAAATAATTATCAAGTCACTGCAAGTGAAAAATAGACAAATAATTAAAAATTTCAGAAAAAACCGCAACTTTCTACTATTAAGCAAAGAGAATATTATTAAGAATAATAATAAATTATTTAAAGAATTATTTTTGTTAACTTGAACTAATTATGACTTCACTTTAATTGAAAAATGGACAAAAGTTAAATAATTCAGAAGAAAAACGCAACTATCTAGTATTAATATAGAAGGAGATAACTATAGACAATGATAATTTGTTTAAACAATTATTTTTGCTATATCAAATTAAATATCAACTCACTCCGAGTGAAAAGTGAACAAAAAGTTAAAAATTGCAGGAAAAACCGCAATTTCTAGCATTATTCAAAGATAATATTATTATGAATAATAATAAATTGTTTAAACAATTATGTGTGTTAACATTAATAAAATATTACCTCTCTATAATTCAAAATTTGACAAAAAGTGGAAAATTTTTTAAAAACCCCGACTTTGCATCTCCATTCTAAGAGAAAATTTCTAAAAACAATGATAAATTGTTCTTATGGGAAATACGTGTTAAACTTCATGAGGCATGCGCCGCCTCTAAATATTATTTTTTGAAAAAAAATGAAATAATTTTTTTGTGGATTCAAATGAATTTCCGGGCGTTATTCATAAAAATTCGAAAAAAAAATTTCCAATGCATTTTTGGACCCTACTGTACTATGATATTCAGGATATGGATTAAGGTGCTTCAATCGTGTCGGTATTCAGAATAATAAAAAATACGACTGGAATGATGAATTATTTGATGTAATATTTTTACCACATAATCTGAAGGCTCTTACATGTGCATGACTAGAGCCCTTTTTTCGAAAAATGGTCTTATTTTTTGTTGTTAATTAATAATATTTCTAATTTTCTGCTCCTGGAAACGGGCAACGCGTTACTGGGAGAGTAACTATGGTGAAACGGAAACAGGGGCTCGCCGTCTCTAAGTGCGTTTCAATAAAAAAAAAATAAAAAAAAAAAAGACCATTTTTCGAGAAAAGGGCTCTAGTAGTGCTCATGTAAGACCCTTCAGATTATTTAGTAAAAATATTACATCCAATAATTCATCCTTGTAGCTGTATTTTGTATCATTCTAAAAACCGTCTCGTTTGAAGCACCTTAACCCAGTTCTGTAACAAAGGGCTGTCCATAAACTAATCTCTTAATCTGAATTAGTAGAAAACTACTAATTGGTAGTAGTTTTCTACGCATGTTACACATCTCACAAAAACTGTCGCAATCATATAAATATTTTTGTCCACCCAAGAAAATTCTCGGGTCCTTAGAACCACTCAAACGTAGCTGACAAAGTAAGCTTAATTTGTTGCAGTTGATTTCTTTCAACAAATAATCATTAGGCGAGACAATGCTCTCAAAAGTGAAAGAATATTTTGAATTGTTCGCTGCTGATAAATCATCGTTTCTGATTCTTTCTTGCAATTTTGACATTACCTCTTCCAATTGCTGTTTGACAACTTCCGGACATTGCTTTACGAATACATGCTTAAATCCTAGGTTCTTCAGTATGTGTTCAATTTGAGTTTCCCAGTTATACTTTATCTTATTTGATTTTAATTGATTTGTTGAATTAGTTTATTGTAGCCGCTCTTAACCAACCTTTCATCAGGCATCTCTAGAATTTTGATCCACCATCTAATTGCCCTTGCCATACACTCATATTCCAAATTATATCTATTCGTTTCTAGTCTAATCATATAATTAGGAGTGTTGCGGGGAAGGTTCAATACTGATTTAAAGTATTTCATCTGGGTAGATTCATTTTCACTTTGTATGACAATTTTTTAATGGTTAGCCAAAACTCTCTCGCGCTCCTAATGTCAATTAAAGCCTTTAGATCATTATCCCTAACTGTTTTCTTTTTTGGTTTTACAGACTATTATTCTTTTATTTTGCTTCTGAGAATTCAACTAATGCTCCGCCCGTAAAGTTTAATTCTTCGGCCTTCTTTAAGCTTTTATTGAGTTCAGCTTTAGATTTTATGTACTGTTCGTCCTGCCAATCTTTGCCACTTAACTTATTTGCATTACTCATTGCTCGTATTCCGCAAAGATTAGCATTAGTCACATTTTTGAGACCACTCATATTCCAGAATTTAAGTTTAAGTGGTTGTGTTTTCAGCCTTGTGAGGTGACGTTTTCGAAGTGTTTCTTGTTTCGCTTTGAAACGTATAAAGCGCTTCCTTATCTCCTACCGATTTTTGAAAGATAAATTGGTCCATACTGTTTCTCATGTTGTCGTCTTTTCTCCTGTAGTACTTTCTTGTTGGCTTTATAGTATTCCAATTCATCTCTTGTTTGTTAATAGTATCTTGTTTTTCCATTTCCACAATGAAGAGTGGTACCAGTTGTTTCCTTTTTTCCTTTATGTTATTGCCATAATCATTTTAGATACAAATTCTGGTCCCTTTCAATTCGCGCATTCCCCCCATAATTTCTCGTTTCTTGAGAAGTGAATTGAACGAAAGAAGAGTAGGTGGCGTACTTTATATCAGCGATGGTGATGTTAACTTTGAGTGTTTCTTTGATGAAAGTGATCAAGTGATTGACTAACATGCGGAGTTGAGCAGGAACATCCAATTCGAAGAAAACCATGTTGTACCTTTCAGCTATGCTCTCGTTCTTAATCTGTACATCCTGGATTTCCTGGAGTTGGTTTTTCAGAATTGATTGAATTGTTTGACTTCCTGTTTTACAATTTCTTGAACTTTATCCCCGATGCATTCTACAATTAAATTCTTGAAAGCTTCTTTTTTGAAAACTTGAAAAATCTACATTTCCTTTCGAATTGTCTTAAATCTTGTCAAGATTTAAATTACTTTCGAATTCTATTAAAACTTTTCAAATAAGTCATTTTAAGTTTTCCCGTAAATCTTAATGTCGGTACCGGTAATTTCTTGGTCACTGGTGCCGACAATTTTTTGTTTTACCAGTACATCATTTACAATTAGAATGTTCTGTTTTGTCGATAATATTCAGAAACATTCAAAAATAAAACCTATCATGAAATATAATTATTAATTCTGAAATGATGTTTTACTAAATTAATGGTGCAGGAAATTCGTAATCTTTATTCAAAGATAAATACATAAAATATGCAGTAGAAAAGTAATTTTTTTCATTGTTCAATTCGTACCATTATTAACCCTATTCCGTTTTACCTCAAATATAAAATTACTAATTGAAGAATCATATAATCAATTAGAATCGGAATATCATCATGGGATATTTTTCAAAAACCCTGCCGAAGACCTTCTGCATTGGCTGTTATAACTCCATTTATCTTTGCAATTGCTGAAACTTCACTTGTTTTTCCTAAATATTTAGTTGTATTGTGACCAATTGAATGTAAATAGTTTACGATCGAAGGCGAGCAACCTTTTTCGATCTGAACTTTCATCGGAAATATCTGCAATTTGAAAGTTTGATGATTAGGATTTAGGATATTGCTATATTCTTTACATTAAAAAATAAATTCGATTTTTCCATAGTAACTATGTTCAGGATGCTACCTGATGATGTATTCTGGGGGCCTTCATACCCTCTTCAAGATCGTATCCCTTCCAGAGGTTTAATGCCATTGTAAGTGCTACAGCCGTGGTTATTTTTGTACCACCAGCCACTCCAATCACCAGGCGAACCTCATTGTTTGCATCCACCTTAAAATTTGAAAATATATGTAGCTCGTCTCGCGTTTATTTATAACCTTGATTTAGGGAGGAAAAAGTTTTTCATAAATGCTTATTAGCAGTGGAAAAGGCATGAAAAACCTATCCAAACAGTATGAAACAAACTTTTTTCACCGGCAATGAAAGAGTTATAAATCCTCGGAAAATGTGGTATTTACACAAAATAACAAAATCGCACCCCTTCCACATAGGTACAAAATATTGGTTGTAATAGCACAAATCTTCCCCCATGAACACGGAAAATATTTTACGATGATAGTTGGAGAAAATGAACTTAAAGGCCTTTTTCCATTTTGATAAAATTGGTGGCTGAAGGTTCTATATCATAAGAATTCGTTATGTTTGGAGAACTAAAGTCATCCATTTGATTATTGAATATAATTCCAGTTGATTTTGATAGAAAGTGTGCACCAAAACTGTAAAAGAGTTTTTATAAGCAATACGTAATAATTGAGGAGCATATTTTTAACGTTTCTATTGAGGCTTATTGGTTTAACTTACTAATCATTTATAGAAGAAGTAACAGAAACTGATGAACCATCAGGATCTAAAATACTTATATGGTATGTTCCATGATTTTCAGGGTTCACTGTCACAGCTCCATAAAATTTTGGATCATTACTTGTCCAGTCTTGAATTCGTCTTTTACCACTGTTGTTCTTACACAGCGACCGCGAGCATTGAAGGTGACATTAGTCGCTTCTGGATGCTTTCTTAGAGCTACTATCTGCCACTCCATAGATTTTTAGTTGCCTGCTGCCTGATGATCTACGAGTAAGAAGCTTCTCTTCAATGCGACAGGTGTTTAATAAAACCGCCTTCTGTGCTGCTTTCTGTACCCTACTGACTCCTAAATGTTCAACATGTTTTGTGCATCTTGCTTGCACATTACCTGTAGCCGAAATCACAATAGGATGAATAGATGCATGTTTCACATTCCTCGATATATTGTCTTCACTTCATGCCTCAGCTGGCTATACTTATGGAACTTGGTTGTATAGGTTCCCTACAAATTGCGGTTGAGTGGACAAGCAATGTTGATGATTATTATGATTATCACACATGGGCAGGGTCATCTAAGTCCCATAGGACTCAAGTTATCTAATGTAGACTATTGTACTGTAACCTTGAATCTAATCCTGCCTGATGAGGTCGGTTTCCGCTATATAGGCATTTATTGGCGCATAGGGGATGTCTACAAAATCCTCTGGTTCACGCAAATGATTTCCAAAATGCTTCACTCTGAGGTTATCAAGCACATCACAGTCGCGGAGGATGTGATGTGTTGCCTCCTCACAAAAGCCGCACTTTCGACACAGGGGATCGTTGTCGATCTTCATGTTAGTCAGGTGCTTCCTTAAGCGGCAATGACCCGTGAGCCATCCGTCAGGATCCGAACCCGTAAGGAACCTTTTAAACTCGGGTTCGACCATGCTCTGAATAGTCGCTAATTAATGTCAACTATAATCTTTCTGAAGAGCGTTGTACGCGAAAATGTATGATAATTCTTCATTTATAGCTGCTTCTTCAGATGTAAAGTTAACAAGTGACACTTCGTCGTCGTAAACCTCCTCCAGAGTAAAAGCAGGTTTACTTTACCGACTTGTCAATTACCCAGCTCGACGTTACCCTGTACCCTAGGGAACTTTACCCACAAATAATCATTACCTTCAGCGATTTATACCCACTTTTTTCTGTGCATGTTTGCGATAATTTTTGGTGCTGACAACCCTGTGCTAAATCGCAATGATGAATCCTTCCATTTCTGGAAACAGGACGCCCTTTTCCTGCCAAATATTGGATGCCTCACTATTCAGTTCATGTTGATCTATGTTTTAGGGTGATCGCCTTTGATATCTTTTTGTCTCTATTGCGTTTCTTATTCCTGTATGGTTTCTGCCCTGCGATTCAAGGCCTCCTCTGAGGACCAATTCTACAACGCCCCTACCCCCTCTGTATTGTGGGAGAACTACCCTATCACTCGCCGAATTACAATGACTTATTCGGTGCTTCGTCATTTCTACGCGGATGGTTCTGTTTAATATTTCAAGGTCGGTGTTCAACCATGTGATGAGCCCAAAGGAGTATGTAAGAGCAGGAATGGCATAGGTGCTGATTGTCCTGATCTTGTTTGTCGGGTTTAGAGAACTCTTCAGAATCAATCTAAGTCTTGTAGTGAAGGCAATCGTTAGGCTTTTCTTAACTATCGTATACTGAATATCTTGGATTCGACAATACCCAGGTATTTATATGACTCGTCCTCAGCCATTGCCTCGATGTCATTCTCGAAATCGTTCTCTAGCTCTGCTTTTCCTAATTCTCCTCCGGTTAAATGCACTGTTCTGCATTTATCTAGTCCGAAATCCATGTGGATAATATTGTAAAACTGCTTTGTGACATCGATCACTTGCTGCAGTTTCTAGTCCGAACTAGCGTATAGTTTCAGGTCATCCATGTATAGAAGATAGGTCACTTGATGGCTATCCTCGTTATCATGTACTCGAAACCCATGAGACATGCTATTTAGTATTTTGCTCAGTGGGTTCAACGCTAAACAGAACCATAGTACACTGAAGATGTCTCCTCGAAAGATAGCAGTCGTAATGCATATTGACCTAGTTATCCTTGCTTGTCCATGATCAAAATACTTGATTTTTGTAACTCAAAGCATCATCGAATGACATAGAATGTGGATCATGCGTAGACAGATTTGATACATTTTAGAGATTTCAAGCAAATACTCATTTGGTACGAAAGGAAAAACTTGCTTGTAGTTAATATATGCCATGCGCAAGTTTCTTTGATTTTTACGAGCTTGCATCATGGCAACAGCGTCTATGGTGACTAGATCTTTACTACCGCGCGAGTTTTTACAACATTCTTTTTGTTCGTCTGTAAGGATGTCATTCTCGTCGCAGTAGGAATATCTCCCGATAATTCACCTCTCCGTGGCTTTGGCATTTGGTATGACCCTCCCCCCCCCCCAGCATCAGTATCGCTCGTAGGTCCACCGGATTTCCTACCTCCGGCTACGCCAAGATTACTCCCAGATGGTTTTTTACTTAGAGATTTTGAAGTATGCTCTGAGGGAAATATTTGGCCAGTATCTACAGAGCCTTGCGTGTCGAGATAAGGGAATTTTATCCTGAAAGTTCGCCCGATATCCCAGAGACACTGTATATATCACCAAACTCTGGTGACAGCGTTCGACGCAGTAGATCACGCTTTGACTTAGGGAGCTGCTTAGGTAATCGAGATCCGCCCAATTGTCGCTGCTTAGTCGAATCCGCGCTAATATTTCCATTCTACTATCCGCGAACTCCTACCCATCAGGGTCAGAATCACGCCTGTCTGGCCGAATTGAGTATTATGTTGTTCAAATAATAAAATTTTAATACTTCTATCCTAGCTAGTGCTCTAAAGTCCTATCGCTAGTTGCATTTCAAACCGAAAGCTAACAAGATTACACAATTTAATTAAGGAAAACTGAAATGGACTAGAAAGAGGTTCCCCATATTTACATTTTTCGAAATTTAAGGCTGACGAACATAAACTATGTAAATGGTTGCATGAAAATCTTGTAAATGCTCTTAACAGCACAAGAATTGTATCAAATCCTTTGTTCCAAATCTTGAAAGTTTTTATCTAACTCTATCTGTCGAGAAATCCTATACTTTCATATGAACATTTTCTCATTAGAAATGTAATAAATCTTAATCGCACAGGACTTGTATCAAATTCTGTCTTCCAGAATCTTGAAAGTTTTGATCTGGCTGTATCTGTCGATACATCGTATACTTTTAAATTAACATTTTCCCATTGTATCTCTATCAAATCTTATTCCCCAACCCAGTTGCATCTAATCCCATATCAAGTTCAAGAAAACAATTTTTTGGATTCAAGAAATTTTTTCTAATTGTACTTACTGACTTGCGGTTCAAAATCAGGATCGCCGAGCTCCGTTCGTCTTGCAAAGGCCCATTTGAATGTTTCCACAATATATTGATAAAGAGTTGTTTCCTCTTGGTCGAAATGAACTTCTTCCAATACATTCATCACAAATGCCAAAAGAGCACCAGATCCAGGTTGCTTACTGGTTATATACAATGATAAATAGACACATAATAGCATATGCATAAACGATCTGGTTGCCAAGGACTGAAATAATCAGTCATTCTGGACATCCCACATTTGCACCTTTTTGCGAGGAAGATTGCAGTAGCGAAAGTCTATAGACTCCTAGTAGGAGGCAACCTTAGTGATGTTAAGGTAGAAGATCTACATGCTATCAGTATGCTCATGCTATGCGAGGATCATATTCTCGCTTTGCAAACTAATGTTATGTTGAGGATATTATCGTTCATGAAACCCTTCAAGGTCACATGCCCCAAAAGGGTGAAATGCCATGATGAAGGGAGAAGGGAAGAATTATTTACACCAGGAGCTCTCGTTTGGTACACATATGACTCTAAAGACTCCTTTGGAACAGGGGCTGGCATCTATGAGAAAAATTCCAGGGCTGAGATAACAAGAGCACTACGCACATTCCCTACCGTTTTCCAGACCAAAATAACACTGTACGTGTATTAAAGCTTGCCTGGAGGAAATTTTCAAGTGGGCTTATAAAGGCTAGCACATTTACATTTGTTCTGACAGCAACGCAGCACTTAAGGCTCTTAAATCTGAAGAGTTTACTGCCAGACTAGTCTGGAGTTACCTTCAAGATCTTCTTAAGGTTGCCGGTAAAAAGTGGGTCAGTCTGATTTGAGTTTCCGGCCTTGAGGATATTCAAGGTAATGATAGAGCAGCATTAGGATCATCTTTTTAGTCAATTAGGTATAATTAAGAATGGCCAACTGGATCGCCTAATTGGGCATAGATAAAACTCACCCTTCAAATCAGGCCGGAGCCCATTCTAGGAGTAATTGGGGTGCCACATTGATGCCCAATTGATATTTGCGCAACCTGCCTGGGGCCCAGTTCGGCCCCTCAGAACTTTGCCACAAGGGTTTTTATAGTTAAATCGATTTATTTATTAGGAGACTTACTTGTAATTGCTGAAATCTTCCTCATCTATGATACCGTTATAGGCTCTTATTTCTCTCGTCAAAGTTTTGGCAATCGAACCATTATAAAAATGTTCAACGCCATAGCCATTAGAAGCGGATAGTTTTTTCAAAGTCTTGGCTAATACTGGTCTCTTTATAGTATCTCCTGTCTACAGAATTAATAATTTCTTTAAATTGTTCAATTCATGAAGGTTTAGCTTCTCGCTTCATTTTGTACCCAAGCATTTTATAAATCTTGTAAAATTTTTTGGAAATTTATGAAATTAATGGAAATTTTTAAAAGGTATGGAAATTCACGAAAATTTCTCAAAATTTTGGAAAATATGTGAGAATTTAACCAAATTTATGAAATTCTTGAAATGTTAAGGTAATTTTACAAAACTTGTATTACGAAATTCTCAGACAGTAATTGATCTTAAAGAAAATCAATGGCGAGAAAGAATGAGCGTAAGGAAGCTAGATATAGTATGTATACCTGAAAAAAAGAAGAAGGAATATGACAAGAGGAAAACAGAAGAAGGAATCGAACTACGGTCGGGAGTAGATAATGAATCGCATGGTAGTCAAGGAGTCGGTCTGATTATCAATGTAAGAGCAGAACAGCATTTCAAAGTCTATAAATGTGTATCTCCCAGATTGTTGTGTGTTAGAATGAAAGTGGGAATCAGAAGACTATTTACTACAGCAGGCTATGGCCTAGTTGATGGTGTAAGTACTGAAGTAAAAGATGCCTTCTAGAACTTAGCTTATGCTTAGAAAAGGGCTTGTTCATCCCAAATACTTTGTTTAGGCTTATTGATCTGAAGATTTGGATATCGAGACAGTGAAGGTGCGTAGATTAGCGTTCATAGATAATGAGATCATCACGGTCAAATTAGCTCATTATTTGTAAAGCATGTTGAGTAGACTAAATACTAGCATGAGGACTATTATTCTTAAGATTAGTTTCAGTGAAACAAAAATTATTGCATTTGAAAGAACGGACCATGAGATAATAGAAAAATGTTAAAAATGACGTGTATCTTGGAAGCTTTTTTTGCTAATGATGGAAAGACAGACGTAGACATATCCAGGCGTATGAACGAGAGTAGGAAAGTTATCGGCAGTGAAGGAGCTATTACCAGAAGTAAAAATATGACAAAGCTGAAATTACAATACTCTGTACCTGCACACACTATGATGTACGGTAGCGAGACCTGGACATACCAAGAAAAAGATAGGCGTAAAGTTAACGCATTTGGCATGCAATTCCTGCGAAATATATGCAGTAAAACGCTAATAAACAAATTCAATAACGCGAGGATTCTTGAAGAATGTGGTGTAGAGGAAACGCTGCTTGACAAGAGTTGAGATGGTTTGGTCATGTTGAGAGAATTAAAGATGAACGATTGAAGAAACAAGTGTATCTAGGTGTAGGGAATGCCAGCGTACCTAGAGGCAGACTGATAAAGGAGTGGTGGAAATGTGTGATAAGACACTACAGCAACATGATATAAAGAGTGATAGAAAAACAAGTACTTGCTTGAAAAGATGTACGGTTTTAGAGGAAGCAAAAGTTGTATGCCCGAATAGGGATGTATGAAGAGAAATAGTTAACAACTGTGTGACAAAGAGTGTCAGCGGAGTGACAGACGCCTTAAACGAATGATTTTGGATACTAGATTATGAGTCAGTTCGTGTTTTTTCATGTAAACTGTAACGTATGATGAATTTGCGCAGGTCTTTATCTGGGGTGATCGCTAGAAAGACTGATTAGCGACCCATGTCCCATGATGTTGTGAATGAGTTTAGAACCAGTTGATTTACGCTTACCCTGTGAGAGATTTGACCTAATGGTATAATAATAAAATAATAAACCTTGTAGAGAGCATTAGTTTTCGGATTAATAAGTAGTTCTGCCAAAGTAGGCTCCGCTCTTATGTCTTTCTCGTAAATCCTCGCGATTAGTGCTAAATACTGGGATATCTTGAATCCCTTTTCGCATAAAAAAATTGATGGTTGAAATAGTTCTTTCCAATCTAGTTTTCCAAACCGTCTGTGCGCTGTCCATAATCCTAAGAGTTGGCCAGGTACAGCTACAGCTAAACCACCCAAACGTGCAGAATTATATTGTTCTACTATTGCCAGGCAATTGCCGAAAGAACTGCTATTGTGTCAGATAGAAAATGGCAGTTGATTGATTTTATCCCAAGATTGGACGTCAGTCAATTCTTATATCAATGGATGCAAATAAGACTATGCCATAATTTTGTTTTGATAAACAGCCCAAAACAGGACAGTGCAAATATTAATTATGGATCTGCAAAAGTGGATCATTCTGATCTGAAGTTGAAAATCAGAATGATACTCAATAGTTTGGTGTCCCGGGGTTTAATAGCATCATCTTATATTATAAAGAATGAAGATATTGGCAAAGACTGTTGAATACCTTTTCGAGCTAAACTTGCATTTCCTTCAAACATATCATATTTGGCATGGCGTGATGCCATTTCCTTTGCGTTCAAAAAATATGCAGACTTTGTAGTAGCATTCCAAACTGTCATCATAAGCCCGCCACCAAGGCTCAAACTTGAACAAAAATGCCATAATTTATTAAGTGGTATGATAGGAAACTCTCCTGAATACATTTATTTATATTGAAAACAAATAATGAAAAGAAGAATTATGTGAAATTACCAATCCAAAGATACAACATTAGCGCACAAAATAGTTGCTACTGCAGCATCAACTGCAGATCCGTTTTTTGCTAACATATCTACACCAATTTGCGAACATTCTGGATCTAGCGCGGCTACTGCAGCCTGCAAAAAAAGTGGAAGCATACATTTTTGTCGGAAAACTGATTGGTTGCAACACCGTGTGAATATGACAAGTTAAGAATATTTAAAACAAAATTAGAAGTTCCCCACTCTAGAACATCAGCATTTCTTGAAATTTGTTATCTTTATTAGTCTCACTGACCTTTATAACACATTTTTAAAATCAAAATCGGTCAACAAGCTTACGAGAAAAATTCCTTCTTAACAATTTTTCGTCCCTTCCTAACTTAAGAAAAATGAAATTTTAAGTTTGAGATTTGGAAATGATTTGTTTGCTTATCTGACCAAAACTGGCGGTGAGAGCAAGAAAATTCTAGAAGCAAAAGATAAGAGCCACATAATATATTTAATTTATACACTACTTTGTATAGATTACTGGCGTCAGCTTGATCAGCTTCATCCTTAATCTCCTCATCATCATTTGAGGAATTTTCCTTAGTCGGATCACTAAGAGTTTCGGTCACCTTTCCTGGAGATAAAGATAAATAGGGGTATGCAAAATTCATACGGGTGCATATACATTTATCAATTAATTTAATAAGTATTAATGAATTTATTAGTAATAAGCTATTTAATGTCGGATTAGAAAAAAGGGGCAATAATGTTCCGCAAATAAATAAGCTCACAATCAGATATTGTTAAAATTTTAGTAAAATATGGCTTTTTTCTTTCAATTAAATATCAAGATTCAAAGTATTTACATGGTAGTATCATTTGCAATTGCATGAAAATAGTTGCAGAGAATTATTTTTAATCATAGGGTTTAAAAAATACTATTAGATATTACGTATTGCTTTTTCATCTTCCTTCAGAAAAGCTTCGATGTGTCTGTAAAGAAAGAAGATTTTGATGAGCAATAAAATACAAAATATTATTTAGAAGACAAAATTTTTTCAGATCACATGCAAAACTACGGAATACGATGGGTACCATAAATTTCCAGAAATTTTTGGATATTTTTAAATCAAACTCTCGGGATGGTTCAGAATTTGGTCGGGCTGTGAACGGATCTTTTTTATCCAACGATAATAATAATGAAACTATATGATTTTTAGAATAATAGAACTTTTAATTTTTCCCGAAACATCACAGTTAAATTATTTGCTCCGGAAGCAAAACGATATTTTGGTTATTTCAGCAAAACTGTTTTTGTATTACCCAAAATTTAGTTCATCTTCCAAATCAGCCAAAGTTTGCTGTCTTAACAAAATTTCGTTGAAATTGCCAGCATTTTTATTAACACAAAAGTATTTTGTTGCTTCTATAGCATCGAAATGATTTGTGGTCCCTACCAATCATTTATCTCAACTTATGATTCTCAGAAAGCAACGTTCTTCGGTTTAAATTTTCTTCTTTAAAAGCCTAATATTGTTGCGTGTAAACAAAAAAATGAAATAAAAAATTGGGAATCGTACAAGTAGTATAAAAATAATGGACAACTTGTGACTCACTTTCTGAGAAGGGCCAATCGTTTTTCCTGTTCCTGAAGATAATTATGGATGGTGTCAATTACGATATCTTTCATTGGCAATAAATTAGCCAAACCTTGATAATCATCATTTGATGTATCAAAATTGAAAATTCCGGCATAGAAGAGATATATTACACCAGCACTGATAAGTAAATATAATCTTGTCATTCTGTTGGCCCTAGGAAATATAATAATACATAATAATTACATTACATAATACAAGACGCATCATTTGAAGAATGAATATTGACCCAATGCTTCCCGAATAAGTCATGTAATAAAGAAATTGACTCAAATCGCAATGCCCACAATGCTTACAATGCTTTAGACGTTTTTTAATTGAAAAAAACAGAGCAAATGATTCTAATTAATTTTTTCTTCATTTCGAATTTTCACGGATTTTAGTTAAAAGAAATGATTTGTACTTGAAATAAAATGAAAAGATATTTCAATTGCTCAGTATCGTATTAACATGTTTACAAATAGAGTCATTTTCATTAGATGAAAAATATGTTTTTTGATGAACAAAGTTAAAATATTGAGCCCACTCGCGGCATTTTTCGCCAATGGCATCGATTAGGTATTTCAAATTATGTCAGCTGGAAAGGTTTAAAGCAACCAATACCGACGCAACCGGAACGTGTACGTCATCCACTCCTGCTCCTTCTGTCCTACAAGGTAAGCAAGAGTGGGAAGTTTACGCGAGATGATATCGAGCAACACTGTACCTTGAAGTCCGATCACTAGCCGTGAATGACCTTACGCGGCAGACGGGACAGTTGGATGTGAAGCTTGCATCTCCGGATACTTTTTTAGAGCTGCCAGTCAATTGTAGAATGTTACAGGGAATAGCGTTCACGGACAAGATGACGCTGGCAAGCTGAAATCCTTTTGAGTTGGCTGAGAAATGAAGCTTTCATACCTCCAAAACAGCTGATTATGAGAACTACAACATGCACCTTATAGTCTTGGTTCTGCTTCCTGTACATGACTTTTAAGCACCAATGGTGTTAGCGATGCTAGGCCATGCGTAATGTCGCTAGAAACAAATGGATGGCCAAGATCCTCTGCGGCCCTATCTGCGGAATGGTAAAAAAGCGCCGCAGCATTGACGACATCATGTTAATGTATGATTTGCAAAAGAGAATCTGTACTACTCATAACTAAGCAGGCTGGAGCCAGAACCGTTCTTTGATGAAGACACTCGAAGCTCAGATAATCTCTACCCACTTCATCTGGAGGGAGGTCTATTCGAGGTACGGAAGATCTAGGCTGATGACTTTGAAGGATTGTCATCATCTTGAGTGTGATTCGGTCAAGTTGCTTCAACTCATCTCGGTTCCATTTTAATACACTAAACGTGTATGTTGACGTTGATGACCGAATTAAATTCCGAAATTTTTTGTTTATTCTGAGAAACCGATCAGATCTCTCAATCGGTTAAGATCAAGAGATTCAAATATTTTTTGGATTGCTGAGCAAGGGTTGATAATGATTAGAATACATTTGATTAGGTAAAATCATGATATATTCAGTGAATGTATAATGGGGATTGTGAACAGTACAAATTTTAGGGTTGAAGATAGTTTCGCTTGA
>CAKNYM010046192.1:30173-53730 GCA_932195095.1 Andricus curvator
CAGGGTCCCACTGAGAGCAACTGCCATCTAAAAAATGACACTAGCTCCGAGTAGAAGCGCGGTAAATCAGACTTATGGCCACGTCTCACAACCGTGAGATGGGTGGTCACAGGGCACGGTGAAATCACAACGACAGGCCGGCAAAACCCTCGTGTGTCTTGAGGATACGAAGCGATCGAAGGATGACAGCTTTCTGCATCCATCTCGCAAGTGCCTTGGCATATTTTTGGCATGCGGGCATGGCTTTAAAGGTACGAACCAGTGATAGTTTCGCACCTCCGAGAGCACCTATCACAAGGACAATTACTTGTACTGAATATTTTGGGTACAGTCGTTGCAGTTCTCTTTTAAGGTCTTGATACCTCTCCTTCGTTTCTTTCTTCTTGGCAGTGACGTTGTACTCGGACGGAGCCGAAAATTCGATCACGAATATAGTTCGTTTTTCAAAGTTTTGGAGAACGATGTGAGACCTCGAGTGTGCAACGGAGACGGGTGTCCGAAAATCGTAGTTCCAGAAAATTTGGAAGTTCTAGTTTTGGACAATTGACTCTATCTCCCTTGAGGCGTTCGGCAGGGCAGGGTCGCGACCAACACCGTAAGAGCGATAAATATGGTAAGAGAGTACTCTTGGGGCCGCATTATGTCTGTGGATATACGTCGTTCCTGCGTGGGTCGGACAACCCGATAGTATGCGTTCCAGGTACTCAGCGTATGCATGACAAGCTCTGCATCTATCACTGGGAACTTCTTGACATAAAGTGCGGTCACGGTATGCTAAGGTGGAAATGACACCGTCCTGGCATGCGAAAATAAAACCCTCTGTACCTGAATTGAGCCCTGACGATCTGAGGAAAGCAAAAGTTTGCTCCTTCGATAAGGACTGGTTTTCTACATTTCTGTGAAAGTTTCCGTGCATTTTCTTGTCGAGTAGCTGTTGGTGAAATTTTCCAACCTCTGCTTTCTTTACTTCGGCTTTTAGAAGTAAAGCATCTAGCTGGAGTAATGCACTATCCTCACTATCCTCCGCGGCTTTGTAAAGGAACGCTCCTTCGTCAATCATCTATATAAATATATTGTAACGAATTTTTCGTAGAAAAATGCGGAAAGATGTAAAGCAGCTTTCCGGTGGCTCGCCGAAGCCCTACCTAACCTCCGAACTTGAGGAAAGGACGGCTGAAATTAACGAACAACGATTAGGCTTACCGTCCAGCCAAGAGTCAGGCTTAGGTTAACTAGAAATAGTCAAACCTTATCCTTTATATTTGTTGATTAATTAACCCCAGACATCCTAGGGCATCCGCGGGTAGGTAGGCTTGTAATTTTGTATCCAAATATACGCGGCTAGTGTGGAGACCGAACAACGAACTGACAGTTAGTTCACATAGGGCAGACGACGTGAATAGTCGCAAACCTAGCAGCCACCAAAGAACCAGCAGTGGGACTCCGATACCGTGTCGAAAGTCGAAAAACGAATAGACCTCTTTTTCTAGCGCTTGGAGATAGAAAGAGAGGTTCTTTCGATTTTCGACTTCGAAACAGCATCAGAGTCCCAATGCAGGACGAGAGGATGGAATACAACCGACACGGCACTGCAGTCCCACGCAATTACCGAGAGGATAGCACCGTCCGGCTACCACTGCATCCAGCGGTCACGCTTCACCGACTTAGTGGGGAAACCGTAGCCAGCGGGCATGTTCGACCGTCGACGCAAGGCAGCAGCGCCACTACCAACGGCGAGTAGCAGTACCAAGTCGACTGCCATCGTTAAGCTCCACTGGCAGCGTCGATGGCAATACGTACCTGACTCAACCAACGCTGTATCACGGTGTGGCTAAGCGACCCCGCACTGGCAAAGGCCACCACACCGCCATGCTTTAGACAGCCTTTGACGACCAATGGAAGGGCGGGAAGCCCAGCCGACAGACCCAATAAGCAAACAGCAAAGGTACGAAGGCGCCCATTGGAAGAGATCGACAAGCAAGCCTTCTCTATTTCAACGGACCAATCGACAGACTCGACACGTAGATACTACGGGTCGAAAATAAAGGAACGGAAGGAAGTGGAGAGAAGCACGTTTTCTCAACACTGCACTCTTGGCTCGGCGGCGAAGAAGTCCGTAATCCACAAGGACGAAAGATAAGGAATAATGGACAGCCTAAGAAAGAAATTCTGAGAGATGTCTGGTACGAAAGAAGAATTGGCAAGGTGGCTGCAAGGTAGGTGGTCCATGCTTTGCCTTTGTTAGTTTCTCTCAGCTCGTTTTATAGTACGCCCTCGTGGTGAGTGTTAATCGCACGCGAATTACAAGTAGAGTCAGTGCCGCGTGGATTGTCCGAGGCCCCCTCGCCACCCGGAAATTTGAGACACGCCCGACTCAGAGCCCGATACAAGCAAATCGAGGCGGGCGTCACTCAATTCGATCTGTGGATGGAAGCACGCCGCTAGACAGGCAAAATGGCGTGGTGCGAACGCGGGTGCCTCGGGCGGCCATTGAAAATGTGACAGGTTGCTTTGAGACGCGGTCTGTCGGTTCCAGGTGTAAGCTAACTTTAATGAGGCGGATGTAAATTCGTCATGTTGTTGGTTGAACAGGTTTATTGAATTGTTCAAATTTTACATTGCTCACAAAAATAAACTTCTCTCACGCGCGACAGGACTAGAACCAGCGGGGCTCGGGTAGGGAAACCTATCTGGCGCCTGATAAAAATAATCAACGAGCTTCGTGGGTTGTTCGTGGTTCAAAAGGGTGTGACCCACGAACTCTGTGTAATCCTGTAGGTTAGTCGCGGACAGTGAAAGGTAAGTGGCATCCTTTTTGTAACCTGGTTTTCATCCTGGGCCATCCCCGGCCAGCTCGTGGTTAACAGTACGAACATTGTAATGTTGGAAAACTTCGTTACAATGGAAAACCTCGTTCCAATATATATTCTTTGTTTTTCTTATATTTTTCGAAAATCAAAATTGAAATGGATTTAAAAAAAAAAACATATTTAACATTTTCTTTTAAATTTCAAAGAATAGATTTCTTTGAACTCTTTGCATTCGTGTACAATAAGAATTTTCAGCCCACTTTTTATTCTCTCTCTCAAACTTTTCGCATTCTCCAGATTTTCAGTGTCGGTAAGAAAGTCGTCTATATAGTAGTTGTTCCTCAAGGCTTATGCTTCCAACGGAATTGCTTCCACAGAGTTTTTTATGAGTCCTGTCCTGCGGATGAACCTCAAATTGCCGGTGCACCTTCTCAGTATCTCTAGACCTTACCGTAGCGTGACCTCGAGAGCGTAGAATCACTTGAAATATTCCGTCCTGTATATGAGGTCCAACCAACAAAGCATCATTTAGAGATATCCCCGACGTTGTTTTGACAGACACTTCAAAAACAACTCTTAATTTCATTGTTAAACTTGATTTCCTGATGGCTGTCTGACGAGGCATATAATATCCTTCATCAGCTCCACTGCGTGCTCCTTCCATGTGTCCTAGCTCTTCGTGGACTCGCATGAATGCTTCATACTCTTCCTTCAGTTTCTGGTTCCATTCCAGCCTTATTTCGAGTGTGAAAAATCTTGCTCCAGCTATCTCGTAGTTCAAACCTAAGTCCTGCATTCTTTCATTGAATGGCAACTTTGCCATATACCGACAAGATTGTATCCTTTGACAGGTCTCTCAAAAATGTTGCTCGGAAGCGTTTTCCTGCTTAAAACGATTCAATGACATCGAACCTTTTGTTGGCCCCACGTTTCTCCAAGGTTTCCCGCGACCTCTCAGCCTAGTTTAATATTCTAAAGTATTAAGCCCGGTTCTATTAGCTTGATTTGTCCAACCATAAGGAGCTAATAAAAAATTTCTACACCGAATACCAAATCCATTTTTGCAGGATAATTGAAATCAGAATCAGCCAGTTGTATGTACCTTGGTAACTATAAACCCTTTTTAGTAATAAATTAAGTAAGAGTATTCCCAGTAATCAGGGGCAGAATCAAAAAATTGAGCCTCGATTCAAAATGTGTGCTCTTTGGTTTAAAATAGACACAAGTCCACTAACTGCAAGGTGTTATAATGTTATTGACGACTTCTACTGCTAAATCTAATTTCTTTTTTCTGAGTCTTAATCGCGTTGCCAGATCTCGGGATATTATATTTGCTAGAGAAACACTATCTAGAAGGCTCTCCATGCGTGCTGCTTCCCATCCTCATCAAAAACCACAAATATTGGCGTAGATAGCATAACTTTAGAAGCATCATAAATGTGAAAATTCCACTCTTTTCTGGATTCTCGATTTAATTTTAGCGACAAGAATATTACCATTGCGTCTTAAATATTTTAAATTTAATGTCGCTTTAGAATAATGGATTCCCCTATGCTGCATGCTGCACCATTCTCTTGGTTCTCCAGGTGCTAGCTCTTGTTGATTATAGTAGAATCCCCTGATTTATTATTATAGAAGCTTTGCAGCTAATATCTTACGATCCTTGTAAGCCTCATTCAGCTTTTTGTTTCACTTTCTATTAAAATTGTGATAGGCGAATTTCGCGCGCGAAATTGGTTTACGAGAAATAATACACGAAGAAAAATGGATTTCAAAAAATAGGGACTAAGTCATGTATTTCGAGCAAGTCTGATCGAGGATTCAGTCGGGAAGGAGACACGAAATTTTCATCGTGGATCCCGATTCCCTAATTACAGTTCTCAATCCGGAATTTCTGAACACAATCCTGAATGTTTGGGATTCACTTCTAAATTTCCATTGCTTAAAGCTTCTTTAAAAGTTACCAAACATGTTTACATGCGTTTTATTATAATTCTTTCCAGAATCGTCATCCAGATCGAAATACATGATACCTGCTTTTTGCCATCCTTGATTTTGTTTTATTTATTTCGAAAATCGGTTCTCTGCATTTAAAGTCAACTAAAACGAGTTCGGAACGTTTCATTCTTGCCAGCCCTAGTTGGGTGCATTTAAGAACGTCTGCGCCTAGTTCGGTGCACTTAAAAGCGCTCAAACCTAGGTCGGGGCTTTTTTTGTTAGAAAAGCACACATACATAAGCGTGAAGTCCGAAGTGTGGTCTCTAGATGGCGAGTCCAGCGCTCGCACACAAATGCTCAAATCTCGATATCTCGAAAACTAAGGCCCGTTGGATCGAAAAAAAATGCTCCTAATTGATTTTAATCTACTTTCACCCTGGAAGGCCACAGTCGAATCGGCGACGCACGTCTCGCGTCCTCTTCTTGTTTGTGAGATTGAGAGAAAGACAAACTATTCCACCAGCCCCTTCCTCCCCCCAATCCCCTTTGCCGAATCTGCATGCACTTTTTGGTATTATATGGGAATAGGAATTTTTTAAAGACAGGTGCATTCAAGCGCATTTGAAGTGGGTTCAAATGCTACATGTTTCATTCTGATATGTGAATGAACACGCCAGAGACATATAACGCGTTAATGTTTCCTGGTTGCAAGTCAAGTCTTAAATACAAGGTCCTGTAATTGAGTGCAATTAGTGGTGCATATAAGCACATTTGAAGTACACTGGAACCTGAAATTAGAAACCTCAGATATACGACATTCAGAGATTTGATGCCCTCGGCAGTTTTGTGATTAGGGAAGCCGCAAGACCGAGAGAGAGGCGATGCTCATTCAAGCGTGACAACCAGAATAAGGGCCGCACCTTCAGCGCGTTAGTTGTATCAGGTTGCATTATGAGTATGAGTCCAACAGAAATGATTAATGCGGGCCAGCCTTATTACGTTTGGATTGCCTGAACTTAGGATCAGGGCCACTGCAGGCCATGTTTGGAACCGTTCTACAATCCAGGTTTCAGTGTACTTCAGAACTACGCTAGCGCAATCCCGATATCTTCATTAGATTGCGAGATACCCCACCATGTTTATCAAATTTAATAATAAAATACGATTGTAGACCAACACATATTTGCTTTAAGGCAGTTCGAAGGGAAGAGGAAAGAACCTAGTCTAAATTGGAAAGTGTCACATGACTAACGAGGAATACGTGCGTAAATTATAAATTTTTTAAATCATATATCTATTATTAGTAAGAGCGATGAGATTGTGATATATGTCACTAAGAAATTCGGCATCAGATCTTTTGTTGATATTATTACTGTTCTTGACAATATGAAACATTTCCTCAAAGTTACGTTTTCTATAATTTTTTTCCGCGCTCAAAATTGGAGTTTTAGCAAAAATGAAATTATGATCGTTACCATGCGAGCGAATAACAAAAGCTGTTTCTCTTTTGTCTATTTTACAATCAATAATGTGTTCTTTGATCCTAACCTTAATGTATCTACTAGTTTGTCCGATGTAGGCACATCTCCATATGGAGTAATTGAAAATTAAAGATAAATTAGAGATTAAAATGATGAATTAAAGAATATGAATTAGAGTCGATTATATTTTTTTAATATTCAAGAACACGCAGCCTGGTTATTTCTTAGTTTTCTTCTGAGAGCACTTCTGATTCTTCATAATAGAAAATGAAAAACATGTGTCACAATCTGTTTTACTTTATACTAAATTTTATCGCAAACGATCCATAGCACGCATTTGCAGCAATTTTAAAAGTTATCAGACTCACGACTTCGCACAATTTATAAAAGTTTCAAGATTTTAGACAACTTTTGTTCAGAAATAATAAATAAAAGAATAGTCAAAACAGGCGCCGAGCGCCTACAATGAAGTGTTTTAAAGCTTTAAGTTTTTCTATTTTTGGTCCTATGTCAATTTTTGCGCCCTATGTCCATATTAGGTCCTTGGTGAATTTGAGGTCAGAATTAAAATTCGGGCCCTACATGAGTTTTAGGCCTTATGTGCATACTGGGCCCTCTGTCATTTATGGGCCTTATGTCCATTTTGGACCCTATGGTAATTGTGGACTCTATGCCATTTTTGAAGCTATGGTCGAATTTAAGCCCTATGCCAAATTTGGACCCTATGTCAATTTTGGGTTTTGTGTTAGTTTTTATTACTATGTCTATATCTGTTCGTACGATGCGACGCACGGGTGGACAACTGACCGAAACTATAAGGGTTTCTGCCCGGGTCTAAGAAACAAAATGTCTTTTCACGCACCTGTCTTAATTAAATATAAATTTAATAGAATAGGGAGGAGTGGGGCTAAAATGGTCACTTTTTCATTCAAGACGTTTTTAATTGAAAAAAAAACTTTGTTTGAAAACGTATTAGGTAATGTTGGATCGAGTATGCAATTGGCTACAAAATGTTGCTTTTTATTTGAAGTGCGATGCTTTGTTTATCAATTATTAGAAAAAAAGTGAGGCGACTAAGTCGACATTGGACTAAGTATGTCTGTATGTATGTCTATATATCTATCTGTATCTTGTAGGTACGATTACGTACTTGGTGTCGACTTAGCCCCACGGATCAATTTTGTAAGATAAACATACCTTGATTATGGTTGACGACGATACACACTCGAAAAGCACAATTTTCCACAAGCGCCTAAAAAACGTTTCACCTCCGAAAATACGCCCACTTTTGTTTTAAAAAAACCAAGTTTACACGGTTTATAATTTTCTTGAAAAAAGCAAGTGTCCCCTTAGCCCTATTGTCGACTTAGCCCCGCCCTCCTCTAAATAGAATAATATTAAGAATCATGAAATTTGTTGTTGGAAAACAATATATTTGGGTTGGAAGGTTAGCCGTTTTATATTGTATTTTGTTAAAAATTCGTGTTTTTTTTCTAGAAAAATAATGTTTTTGCTGGAAAATTTATCTTTATGGTAGAATATTTAACTATTTGGTTGAAAGTTGAACTAGTTTGTTAAAATATTAAAAATTTATGTATTTGTTTTTTAAATTCGTCTTTTTGGCTAGAGAATTAATCTTGTCTGTTGAAAATTAAATGTATATTTCGACTTGAAATCTTGAGAATATCAAGTGTTTCCTATTGAATTTAATATGGTGTTTACATTAATATTATTTAAAAAAATTTATTCCTCCATTCTTACCCTATTTTCGTGAAAAATCTCATTCCAATTGTGAATGAATATACTGGTAAAATACAAATTTTTTGATACCAGCAACCCAACAATCACCGGTACCGACCATAAGATTTCTGGGAAAATTTAAAATGATGTATTTTTTATTTAAAAAAATTAATTGAAAGTTTTGAAAAAAATGTAGTAAAAAATTGAAATATTTCAAAAATTTTAGAGGTTTTGAAAGAAGTCTAAAGTCTTTTGGATTTCGAGAAGATTATACAAATTTTCAAACAAAACGTAGATTCTTGATGATTTAAATAAGAAGCTTTTTAAGAATTTTGACAGGTTGAAAAGTTTAGAAAAATTGATTTAAAGAGAAAATTGAAAAAGGTTTTAGATGATTGAGCTTTCAAATGATTCAATGAAATTTCTAGAAAGAAGGTAGAAGGTTTAAAAAAAAATTTCAATTTTGCAAGATTACAAAATTTAAAAAAACATCGAGGAAGTTTAAGAAATATCTGAATGTTTTTAAAAGATTCATAAATCACCCGTACCTAAATAACGAATAGTATCAGAGAACATATCTATTATAGTTTCAGAGTCCAGCTTCGGTTTCCAGTATACCACTCCTATTATAAATATAACATTTTTACGTTGCACCTTAACTATTATCCACATATTAGTAACTTCTATAATATTTAAAATCCTCATTACCTTGTTAACAAAAACGATTATACCTCCATTTGCTCTTCCAACATTGTGAACCCTTTCTGCTGGACTCTGAATTGTCTGATACTTCTTCAGGAATGCTGGATTCACTTCCAATATTGATAACAACCATGTTTCCGTGACTCCGATTATGTCGTAGGTTAATAGGAGTTTTTGTTGATTTTTATCCAGGCCGTATACGTTTCTGAGACCACTCATATTCCAGAAGTTAAGTTTAAGTGGATGTGTTTTTAACCTTGTGAGGTGACGTTTTCGAACTGTTTCTTGTTTTTCTTTGAAACGTACCCAACACTTCCTTATCTCCTACCGACTTTTTACCGATAAATTGGTCCTTACTATTTCTCATGTTGTCGTCTTTTCTCTTTTAGTACTTCCTTTTTGGCTTCATAGTATTCCGATTCTTCATCTCTTGTTTGTTAATAGTATCTTCCATTTCTATCTCCACAATGTCATCGCTGCTTCTATCTCGCTTCTTTGAAGTATTTGCTGCCTGTAGAAAACTAGTAACCTCGTCCAGGTCGCAAGGTTTTCCTTCTATTAGTAGGAAGTCATCTCTGAGTTGGCTTTCTATATCCAGTTTTCTCAGTTCCTTGAAGAGTGGTACCAGTTGTTTCCTTTTTTCCTGTGTGTTCTTGTCATAATGATTTGAGATAAAAATGCTGGTTCCTTTCAATTTGCGCATTCCCCCCATAATTTCTTGTTTCTTGAGAAGTAAATTGAACGAAAGAAGAAAAGGTGGCTTCGGATTTGTTGACTATCCCTTTAAGACCTTGGCGTATTTTCTATCAGCGACGGTGATGTTAACTTCGAGTGTTTCTTTGATGAAAGTGATCATGTGGTTGACTAACTTGTGGGGTAGAGCAGGAACATCCAATCCGAAGAAAACCATGCTGTACCTTTTAGCTATGCGCTCGTTCTTAATCTGTACATCCTGGATTTCCTGGAGTTGGTTTTTCAGAATTTTATTTTCTTGTTTGAGTTCTTTAATCTCCCCCGTATATTTCTCTAGTTCATCTTTTATTATCTAGAATTCCTTCGAATTGTGAAACTGACAATTTTCTATTTTTGTGATTTGGCTAGGCTATCCTCCATCTTCTCTGGATAACTTATCCTTTTTCCACACATGACGTATCTATACTTGCTTGCTTTTGCGCCAGTAATTGACCAGTGATTTCTTGGTGACTGGTACCGACAATTTTTTGTTTTACGAGTACATCATTTACAATTAAAATGTTCTGTTTTGTCAATAATGTTCAGAAACATTCAGAAATAAAATGTATCCTGAAATATAATTATTAATTTTGAAATGTTGATTTACTAAATTAATGATGCAGAAAATTCGTAATCTTTATTAAAAGATAAATACATAAAATATGCGGTAAAAAAGTAATTCTTTTCATTGTTTAATTCGTACTATTAATAACCCTATTCCGGTTCCCCTTAATTATAAAATTACTAATTGAAGAATCGTCTAATCAATTAGAATCGGAATATCATCATGGGATATGGTTCAAAAACCCTGTCGACGACCCTCTGCATTGGCTGTTATAACTCCATTTATCTTTGCAATTGCAGAAACTTCACTTGGTTCTCCTAAATATTTAGTTGTATTGTGACCAATTGAATGTAAATAGTTCACGATCGAAGGCGAGAAACCTTTTTCGATCTGAACTTTCATCGGAAATATCTGAAATTTGAAAGTTTGATGATTAAAATTTAGGATATTGCTATATTTTTTACATTAAAGAATAAATTCGATTCTTCAATAGTAACTATGTTCAGGATGCTACCTGATGATGTATTCTGCGGGCCTTCATAGCCTCTTTAAGATCGTATCCCTTCCAGAGGTTTAATATCATCGTAAGTGCTACAGCCGTGGTTATTTTTGTACCACCAGCCGCTCCAATCACCAGGCGAACCTCATTGTTTGCATCCACCTTAAAATTTGAAAATATATGTAGCTCGTCTCGTGTTTATTCATAACTTTGATTTGGGGAGGAAAAAGTTTTTCATAAATTCTTATTAGCAGTAGAAAAGGCATGAAAAACCTAGCCAAAAAGTATGAAACAGCCTTTTTCCATCGGCAATAAAAGATTTATAAATCGTCGAAAAATGTGGTATTCACAAAATAAAAAAATGTCACCCCCTCTACATTGGTATAAATATTGGCTGTAATGGCACAAATCTTCCCCCATGAATACAATGAGACCACACATTCAGAATGATATTATAAGAAAAATATTTTACCATGATAGTTGGAGAAAATGAACTTAAAGGCCTTTTTCCAGGTTTGATAAAATTGGTGGCTGAAGGTTCTATATAATAAGAATTCGTTATGTTTGGAGAGCTAAAGTCATCCATTTGATTATTGAATATAATTCCAGTTGATTTTGATCGAAAGCGTGCGCCAAAACTGTAAAAGAGTTTTTATAAGCAAAACGTAATAATTGAGGAGCGTTTCCAACGTTTTTATTGAGGCTTATTGGTTCAACTTACTAATAATTTATAGAAGAAGTAACAGAAACTGCTGAACCATCCGGATCTAAAATACTGATATGATATGTTCCATGACTATCAGGTTTCACTGTTACTGCTCCATAAAATTTTGGATCATTACTTGTCCAGTCTTTTCTTATAGTGTTTCTAATACTTTTGGCATATTTCTTGCATGTAATTTTAGCTATCAAATCATCTGAAATTTCAGCAATGACTTTTGTTAAAATTCCTGTATAAAAAGTCTAAATGTCTAATACTTTCCAACCTAGATATGATTCTTATAATACTATGAAACCTTACGCAAACAACAAATTTTCACAGGATAATATAAAATTTCTTGACGGTTAGAGTTTGATAAAATCATGGAGGAATATTGTCACAGAAAATCAGGATACACTCAAAAAACAATTCGTTCCATTCAAACCAATTTTTATTGGTTCTACCCTATTATATGGTTATTATATAGACAGCAAAATATTTGGTTGAACCAATCACATTTTCTAGTTGTTTTAATCAAATATTTTGGCAATTGGATTATTTGGTTGGTTCAATAAAATATTTTGTTAAATCCACAAAATTTCTTTGATTCAACCAAATTTTCACGTATGTTCAAGAGAACAGTTTTTTTATTTGTGAAATTTGTTCTAATTGTACTTACTGACTTGCGGTTCAAAATCAGGATCGCCAAACTCCGTCCGCCTTGCGAAGGCCCATTTGAATGTTTCCACAATATATTGATAAAGAGTTGTTTCCTCTTGTTCGAAATCAACTCCTTCCAATACATTCATCACAAATGCCAAAAGAGCACCAGATCCAGGTGGAGGAGACGTGTACATTGTCATATTCCCCAACTTCACCTTAATTGGATCTTTCCATTCAACTCTAGAAAAAAGTAAGAAGTGGAAATCAAGTATCTTACTGTAAGACTGAATTGATTGTACATCAGCCACTTTGATTCAAAATGGACTTGATTAAAAGTTTATTAGATTAACTAGCAGTCAATACACGCACGAAAGGCTTGCGTTCATCTTCTTGCATTTTTGTTTCCTAAAATTAAAAAATAAACTATTTGAATACAGAAAAATTACAAGACCACTTTGACTTTACAAATACAGGTGCTCCTCGTATCACCTATGAAGCTATTCTGCTTTTACGTACTCAACTGACCATGGTTTTCCTTCTTGGCCAGGATCTTTTGAACCTTCAATTTCAAATTCACATCTAATTCTTCAATCAACTCAATCAAAATATCGGCAATGGACGTTACACCAACAACTTTGTCTTAATTGGCTGATTGAATTGAATTAGTTGAAAACTTGATTGACTTTGAATAAACAAGAAAAATAGCTCTGAGCAGAAATAAACATCTCCATCTCAGCAGATTTCAAAAGGGAGATCCTGTTACGATCCTGCACACGTCTTTCAATGGACCTACATTGCGAATTTATTTATAACAATCACATTTTACATGAAATGTTAGTATACTGCTCCGGAATATCACTGGAAAAACAAATGATATATAGCATGAAGGAACTTCAGTAGAACTCATGCAGTCAGCGCTCAACATAGTAGAACATTGGTGCAGGGACCGTTGTTTTTCCGTTAACCCTGACAAGACGGAACCCATGCATTTTACCAGAAGACGAAAGCTTCCTGACGTTCAAAATCCTAAGTTCTGCGGTAGAAAAGCAGAATTTCGGAAATCAGTAGTAATATCAGGAGTCATATTTGACCTTGAATGAATCTGGTGACTCCATCCTGACGCAATCGTAAAAAAGCTAAGATGGCTTTTTGGGCCTGTAGATGCGCAATAGGGAGAACCTAGGGCTTAAAGCCCAGGATTACTTACTGGTTATATACAATGATGATCAGACTCATGATATCATATGCATCAACGAACTGATTGCCAAGGACTGAACTAACCAGCACTATAAAATAACTGGAAAACCTTCGAAGAGTTTCCAGCTTACCGATCATTGGGGCTGCAAAAACAACACCGACAGCAGCTCTTGAGATCATTCTGCACATCCCACATTTGCAACTTTTTGCAAGGAAGATTGCAGCAGCGAAAGTCTATAGACTCCTAGTAATGGGCAACCTTAGTGATGTCGAGGTAAAAGATCTACATGATATCAGTGAGCTCATGTTATGCAAGGATATTATTCTCGCTTTGCAAACTGATGTTATTTTGAGGATATTATCCTGCATTAAATCCTTCGAAGTCATATTCCCCAAAATAGTAGAATGACATGATGATGGGAGAAGGGAAGAATTATCTACACCAGGAGGTCTCGTTTGGTACACAGGTGACTCTAAAGCCTCATTGGGGACAGAGGCTAGCATCTATGAGAAAAATACCAGGGCTGAGTTAACAAGAGCACTGAACACATTCCCTACCGCTTTCTAGACAAAAATAATACTATATGTGTATTAAAGCTTGCCTGGAGAAAATTTTCAAGTGAGCTTAGAGAGGCCAGCACATTTACATTTGTTCTGACAGCCAAGCAGCACTTAAGGCTCTTACATCTGAAGAGTTCACTTCCAGATTAGTCTGGAGTTACTTTCAAGATCTTCTTAAGGTTGCCGGTAAAAACTGGGTCAGTCTGATTTGAGTTTCCGGCCCTGAGGATATTGAAGGTAATGATAGAGCAGCATTAGGATCATTAGGATCATCTTTTTTAGTTAATTAGGTATAATTAGGTATGGTCAACTGGATCGCCTAATTGGGCATAGATACAACTCACCCTTACAAATCAGGCCGGAGCCCAATCTGGGAGTACTTGCGGTGCCACGTTGATGCCCAATTGGTATTTGCGCAACCTGCCTGGGGCCCAGTTTGGCCCCTAACGACTTTGCCACAAGGGTTGTTATATTTGATTCGATTTATTTATTAGACGACTTACTTTTAATTGCTGAAATCTTCCTCGTCTATGATGCCGTTATAGGCTTGAATTTCTCTCGTCAAAGTTTTGGCAATCGAACCATTATAGAATTCTTCAACGCCAGAGCCATTAGAAGCGGATAGTTTTTTCAGAGTCTTCGCTAATATTGATCTTCTTACAGTATCTCCTTCCTACAGAAAAAAGAAGGAGGGGTATGACAAGAGGAAAACCGAAGAAAGAATCGGACTATGGTCGGAAGTAGATAATCAATCGCATGGGAGTCAAGGAGTCGGTCTGATTATGAATGTAAGAGCAGAACAGCATTTTAATGTCTATAAATGTGTATCTCTCAGATTGTTGTGTGTTAGAATAAAAGTGGGAATCAGAAGACTATTTACTAGAGCAGGCTACTCCCCAGTTGATGGTATAAGTACTGAACTAAAAGATGCCTTCTGAAACTTAGTTATTGCTTAAAAAAGGGCTTGTTTATTCCAAATACTTTGTTCAGGCCTGTTGATCTGAAGATTTGCATGTCGAGACAGTGAAGGTGCGTAGATGAGCGTTCGTAGATAATGAGATCATCACGGTAAAATTAACCCATGATTTTCAAAGCATGTTGAGTAGACCTAATGCTAGAATGAGGACTATTATTCTTAAGATTGACGTAAATGAGTAGTATAGAAGCAGTATAGGAGCTATTACCAGAAGTAAAAATATGATGAAGATGAAATTGCAATACTCTTTACTTAAACCCACTATAATGTACGGTAGCGAGACCCGAACATACCAAGAAAAGGATAGGCGTAAAGTTAACGCGTTTGGCATGCAATTGCTGCGAAATATATGCAGTAAA
This sequence comes from Andricus curvator, assembly GCA_932195095.1. Taxonomy (NCBI): domain Eukaryota; kingdom Metazoa; phylum Arthropoda; class Insecta; order Hymenoptera; family Cynipidae; genus Andricus; species Andricus curvator. The sequence continues at coordinate 45,097 of CAKNYM010046192.1, forward strand.
ACGCTAATAAACAAATTCAATAACGAGAGGATTTTTAAAGAATGTGGTGTAGAGGAAACGCTGCTTGACAAGAGTTGAAATGGTTTGGTCATGTTGAGAGAATTAAAGGTGAACGATTGAAGAAACAAGTGTATCTAGGTGTAGTGAATGGCAGCGTACCAAGAAGCAGATTGATGAAGGAGTGGTGGAAATGTATGATAAGACACTACAGCAAAATGATATAAAGCGCGATAGGAAAAGAAGTACTTGCTTGAAAAGATATACGGATTTAGAGGAAGCAAAAGTTGTATTCCCGAATAGGGATGTATGGAGAGAAATAGTTAATAACTGTGTGACAAAGAGTGTCAGCGGAGTGAAAGACGCCTGAAACAAATGATCTCGGATACTAGTGGACCCTCGTGGAGAGCTTGGATTAGTGGAGGTGATTGGGGTAAAGAGTGTGGATCTTACAATGGGATTATAAGTCAGTTCGTGTTTTTTCATGTAATCTGTGACGTATGATGATTTCGCGCAGCTCTTCATCAGGGGTGAATTTCAGTTCAATTCATTCAGGGGTGATCGCTAGAAAGACTGATTAGCGACCCATGTCCCATGATGTTGTGAATGATTTTGGAAACCGTTGAGTTACGCTTACCCTGTAAGGGATTTTACTTAATGGTATAATAATAAAATGATAAACCTTGTAGAGAGCATTCGTTTTTGGATTAATAAGTATTTCTGCCAAAGTAGGCTCCGCTCTTATGTCTTTCTCGTAAATCCTAGCGATTCCTGCTAAATACTGGGACATCTCAAATCCATTTTCGCATAAAAAAATTATTGGTTGAAATAGTTCATTCCAATCTAGTTTTCCAAATCGTCTGTGCGCTGTCCATAATCCCAAGAGTTGGCCAGGTACAGCTACAGCTAAACCACCTTAACGTGCAGAATTAGATTGTTCTATTATTGCCAGGCAATTGCCGAAAGTACTGCCATAGTGTCAGACAGAAAATGTCAGTGGATTGATTTTATCCCAAGATTCGATTAATTATTATATATAATATTAATAATAGCAGTGATTCTATACTATAATATTTTATACCATGATTTTGTTTTGATTTATAGCCCAATACGAGAAAATTGGAATTTTTCTCCCAAACCGAAATTTTTCTCTTAAACTGAAATTCAACGTTTTCCAAAACATTTTCTGTTGGTCCCAGGAAGTTGTAAATCTTCCAGAGGCGGGAGTTGCAACTACGTAAAATAGGTAAATCTATAGTCGAAAATTAATTTTCTCAACTGACACTTCAACTATTCCAGTTAAAGATTCATCATTTTAGTTGACAATTCATATCTTTGGTTGTGGAAAAATTAATTATGGATCCGCAAAAGTGGATCATTCTGATCTGAAGTTGAAAATCAGAATGATACTCAACAGTTTGCTTTCCCCGGGTTTACCAGCATCATCTCATATTATAAATAATGAAAATATTAGCAAAGACTGTTGAATACCTTTTTGAGCTAAACTTGCATTTCCTTTAAACATATCATATTTGGCGTGGCGTGATGCCATTTCCTTTGCGTTCAAAAAATATGCAGACTTTGTAGTGGCATTCCAAATTGTCATCATAAGCCCACCACCCAGGCTCAAACTTGAACAAAAATGCCATTATTTATTAATTTGGATGCTAAGAAACTCCCCTAAGTAAAAATATTCATATTGCAGACAAATAATGAAAAGAAGAATTAGGTGAAATTACCAATCGAAAGATACAACATTAGCGCACAAAATAGTTGCTACTGCAGCATCAACTGCAGATCCATTTTTTGCTAACATATCTACACCAATTTGCGAACATTCTGGATCCAGAGCGACTACTGTAGCCTGCAAAAAGAAGTGGGAGCATACATTTTTGTCGGAAAACTGATTACTTGCAACACTGTGTGAATATAACAAGTTAAGAATATTAAGAAAAATTGGAAGTGTCACCCTAGAACCACCATAATATATTTAATATATATCCTACTTTGTATAGATTACTGGCGTCAGCTTGATCAGCTCCATCCTTAATCTCCTCATCATCGTTTGAGGAATTTTCCTGAGTCGGAGCACTAAGAGATCCGGCCACCTTTCCTGGAGATAAACATAAATAGGGGTGTGCAAAATTCATACGGGTGCATATACATTCATCAATTAATTCAATAAGTATCAATAAATTTATTAGTTATAAGCTATTTAATGTCAGATTTAAAAAAGGGGCAATAATGTTCTGCAAAGAAACAAGGTAACAATCAGATATTGTTAAAATTTCAGTAAAATCTTGCTTTTCTCTTTCAATTTAATATCAAAATTTAAAGTATTCAAATGGTAGTACCATTTGCAATTGCATCAAAATAGTTGTGAAGAATTTTTTTTAATTGTAGGGTTTAAAAAATACTATTAGATATTACGTATTGCTTCTTCATCTTCCTTCAGAAAAGCTTCGATGTGTCTGTAAAAAAAGAAGATTTTCATGAGCAATAAAACACAAAATATTATTTAGAAGGAAAAACTTTCTCAGATCACATGCAAAACTACATAATACGATGGGTTGGGTTGAGACTTTTTAGTGCTAGGTCGGCTTCGGTTTCGTGTTTGCATCCCTGCCCAAAAACTGGAATATTTGAATTCGCCCGGAAGTTTGACTAAACAATGTCCTAAAATTTCCTCTTATCTACGTTAATTCTATCGGTAATTTATGATAACCCACCATAAATTTCCAGAAATTTTTGAATATTTTTAAATTAACTCTCGGAATGGTTCAGCATTTGGTCGGGCTGCGAATGGATTTTGTTTATCCAACAATAATAATAATGAAACTATATAATTTTTAGAATAATATAACTTTTCATTTTTCTCGAAACATCACAGTTAAACTATTTACCATTTTACTATTTTACTATTTACGAAGAAAAACGATATTGAGGTTATTTCAGCAAAACTTTTTTTGTAATACCCAAAATTTAGTTCATCATCCAAATCAGCCAAAATTTACTGTCTTAACAACATTTCGGTGAAATTGCCAGAATTTTTTTTAACACAAAAGTATTTCGTTGCCTCTACAGCATCCGAATAATTTTGTGGTCCCAAACAATCATTCATCTCAGCTTATGGTTCTCAAAAAGCAATGTTCTTCTGTTCAAAGTTTTTTCTTTAAAAACCTAATCTTGTTGTGTGTAAACAAAAAATGAAATAGGAAATTGGGAATCGTACAAGTAGTGTAAAAATAATGGACAACTGGTGACTTACTTTCTGAGAATGGCCAATCGTTTTTCCTGTTCCTGAAGATAATTATGGATGGTGTCAATTACGATATCTTTCATTGGCAATAAATTAGCCAAACTTTGATAATCATCATTTAATGTATCAACATTAAAAATTCCGGTATAGAAGAGATAGATTACACCAGCACTGATGAGTGAATATAATCTAGCATCTCTCATTCTGTTGGCCCTGGGAAAATATAATAATACATAATAAAAACATTACATAATACCAGACGCATCATTTTCTATGGATTCTGACCCGCTGATCACGAATCTGAAGGCTGTTTTATCATGTTGTGCTTAATTTTCACATAATCGCAAAATTTTCGATTTTCAAAAAAAAAATTTTTGAATGACGTGATTTTTTCGAATTAAAAATAGGCAAGAAGTATAGTTTGACGTGTTTTGTGTTGAATTCTTTAGAATAACCATTTATTAAGTTCAATAAATGTAGGCAAATTACAGACGCTTCTGTCTGTAACTCTTCTGCCTTCAACTCCTCCTCCATTTCTTCCCACTCTCTACCCCTCCTATTAGTTTCTTTCCTAAGTTCCAGACTCTTTTCACTTGCCCGATCACCATTTTTTCTCGTCCTATTTCTTCCCTCAGCATATAACGTGGGCAGCTCCAACTCACTCCCATAACCCATCTCAAAAATCTCTCATGCAAACTTCCCACTCTCTTATGTTCTTTCCATCTACAAATTTCCACTTTATAGCTTAACACTGACCACACTAACAAATCAAACATCCACACTCTCATCTTCCAGTCGTCCTTGAACCTTCTTTTGCCTATACCCCATACTTGTTCCATTACTTTACTCGCGCATTCTAATCTCTTTCTCACCTGCAGCTCGCTTCCTCCTCTCGTTTCGAACAAAAGTTCTAGGTAGCAAATCTCCTTCACCAACTCCAACACCACGCTATTCATTTTCCATTTGTACTCTCATCTACCCTTTTTATTTCTAAAACACATTATCTCAATCTTGTTCACATTCTCTGTTAAACCCTTTTCTCTCACATAGTCTTCGAACACTCTCATCATCAGATGCATACCTTTTTTATTATCCGCTACTAGCACTACATTATCTGCACATGCTAGTGAATACACTTTGCCTGTTCCTAATATTGTCCCCTCTTTCCCTTTCCTCTCTAACTTCTATTCCAAATCTGTTAAAAGAATACTAAATAGGAGTGTGCTCAACGGGCACCCTTGCCTGAGCCCCCTTCCTGTCCAGAATTCCTCTCCTTTCTTATCTCCTATCTTCACCCTTATCTTAGTCTCCACAAATATTTCTTTTACAATCTCTATTAGGCCTTCGTTTACTCCTCTCTTTTTCATGGCTGCCCATAACATCCTCCTGTTAACTGAGTCAAATGCTGCCTTAAAATCTACAAACAGTGCGACTAGTTTCCCTTTCTTTCGCCCCAGGTTCCTGTTGACTAGATAGCTGAGCACGTAGATGTTATCTGTAGGCCCTAACCCTTTTCTATAATCCGTTTGGTTGTGTTCCTTCCTTTTTCTTCCACCTGTCTTTCCAACCTCCGTCTAAGCACTTCCGTATAAATTTTATATCCCACTGACATGAGTGTGATCCCGCTATATTCCTCCACCCTTTTCCCTCTCCTTTCTTAATTAACGGTACTATCAGCCCTGTTTTCCATTCCTCCGGCCACCCTTCTCCTTTCCATACCTTGTTGCAAAGCCTCCACATCTCTTCTCTCACTCCTAATCCTCCTTATTTCAGTGCTTAATTTCCCAAGCCATCTTCCCCTGTTGCCTTGTGTCTTTTCAACGTTGCAATCGCCTTATTCACCACTTCCGTACTAATCTCATTTTCACTGTCCTTGTCCCCCTCTACTACTTTTCTTCATCATCCCTTGACCCTATTTTCCATACCTCCTAAAAGCCCCTTGAAGAGCTTCGTCCACTCTTTCATTCCTATTTCTTCAGTTATTCCCTTCCTTTCTTCACTTCACCTGTTTATCACTTGCCATTCCCTCCCTTCCGATAGAGCTTTCACTACCTCATCCATGTACCTTCCTTTCTTCTTCTATCTTTTCTCCTTCATCATTCTTTCATGCTCTTTCTTTCTCCTGTTGAGTTCTCCTTCCATTTCCCCCTTTCTCCATTTTCTTACACTCTTCTTCATCCTATCTTTACTTTCTCTGCATTCTTCATCACACCAACCTCTCCTCAACCTCTCTTCTCCTTCTCTCGGTTTACTTATCAATGACTCCTTTGAGTCTTTCTAGCAGCGTCTCTACTCCAACTCGAAACAAAAGGAAACGGATCGGGAGGGCAGGAGGCTACTAGGCTTATTGGGAGAGGCGAGATGGTTCATTTGTGACTGCAATACTAGAGGGGTTGAGGAAGAAGAATATACGTACGCGGGTATAGAGGACACCGTAATAGATTACATTCTGGCAGAAGAAAGAATGTGGAAGCTAATGGTTACAATAGAAGTGGGCAACGTGATGGACTCAGAACACCTTCCGGTGGTCGCGACAATGAGATGTGGTGTCCCAAAGCACGGTAGGGGTAGTAGGGAAGGAAAGAGGGAAAAGAAATTAAAAATTGGCATAAGAGAGGGGAGTGGAAGTGGAAGGGAAAGGCGGTGCAGGAGGTGGAAGAGTTTGTGTACGTGGGCTTTTTGTTTTGGGGGAATGGGGGAGTAGATGGTCACATAAAAGAGAAAGTGAGGAGGGCAAATGTGGTTATGAGGCAGGTGTGGTTGTTGGAAAAGAAGTTATTCGCCGATTATTTTAGGAGGAGAATGGAGTTGTTTGACTCACTAGTGATGAGTGTGCTATTGTATGGAGTAGAGGTGTGGGGGTGGAAGGAAAGTGGAGGTAAATAGGACACAGGAGAGGTATGTAAAGTGCACACTGGGGTTGGCAAGGAACACGCCTAATTATATTGTCAGGAGAGAGACGGGGAGAACGAGTGTAGGGATTCTATCGGAGAGTTGGGCACATAAGTATGAGGAGAAATTTTTGGAAGAGGGGGAAAGTAAGCTGGTTAGGGAGTGTGGGTAGGAGCAGGAGAACAGGAGAGGGGGTGGGAAGATGGAGGCTCAAAGGGAAAGGTATTTTAGAACGAATGGACTGCATACGGATGAAGTGAGAAAGATGCACGAGGAAGGCAGGAAGGTATATGAGTTGGTTAAGAAAAACCGCATGGAGTGAGAGAAGACAGCAGGGGAAGAGAGAATAAGAGAGTCAAGGTTTAACGGGAACTATATGTGGATTGTGCCAAGGGCGAGAGCGCAACATTTGTAAGAGAAAGGAGAGAAAGGATGTCAGGAGCTTATAGCGAGGATGAGATGTGGATGCATGGAGGGTTTTAATAGGTTCTGGCTCTCTGGGGAGAAGAGGATGTGTGAACTGTGTGGAAAGGGGGATGCAAGAGTGGAGCACTAGTTGGAGGAGTGCGTAGAGGTGGAAAGGAGTGGGATAAGCTTAGGCAGTAACGATAATGACAGTCCAGTAAGAAAGAATCATAAAAAACTTTTCTCCCAAAATGCAAAAATCTTAGTGTTTTTCCAAACAAAAATTTCGAATCACAAAACAGATTAGATTTAAAATTTACAAACATCAGAATTAAAAAAAAATTTGAAAAACCACAAATTTAAAAGATCGATTTTATGTTTGGTTATCAGCGACTGTCACATAAGAATTAATAGTTTGAATGAAAAAATTTAATGTTTTCTTAACAAATTAAATGAATAGGTGCGCCCTTATGCCATTCAAGAATGTATGTTTAAAGACAATGAGTTGAACCAGAGAATTACTAAAAGTAATAGAAAAACTAGACAGAAATTTTGCGAATTTAATTAAAAATCAAGGTGATATTCTGAAGTTAAAATGTAAATATTCATTTTATAATTTTAGGGCCCTAAAAATAAGGCATGGTATGCGTAAAAATAAAATAATAAAAAATATATCAACTTTAAGTGCTGAAAATTGTAGGACCATTTCATTTTCAATAAAAATGAAATTTCAGATATGTAAATCGTTTAAAGTTGAACAATTTTGAATTATGTCGAAGTGAATAAAAGCGTGTAATTATGAATCCAATTATTTGAAATTATTTTCATTAATAATAGTTTATAAAGTTTCAATCAGTCGTTTAAAGTTCTTTAAATACTAAAATTTTCGCATTGAAACAGTTCAATTTTGAACATTAAAATCTGTACATTCTTTAATTTTGAACATAAGTTTAGAATCGTCTTGTAAAATGTATTATTATTAAATTATTAATGCTCAAACTACAGTTTAATTAAAAAAATCATTACATTATTCATATTTACAGTTCATCAACTTAAAACGTTTTTGATCAAAAATGTTCAAATTCAAAGGCTCTTGATTTTTAATTCTTTCAAGTCTTCCTAACCTGCATTATAAAATTCATTATATTGAAAATTTCCGCTTCAAAATGAAGATCTAAAATGGAAACTTTTTAACCTAAAAAATTTTAGAATTACGCACTGTGAATGTTCAAATTCCTTTAAAATTTGTCAAATTCTCGCGTGGTCAAAAAATAAATTCACTGTCATTTCCCGGTTTTTACAAAAAATTCCTGCTTTCCCTGTCAAGCGACCATCCTGATTTTGTATAATTAAGTACTATATAAAAACATAAATAACAACAATATTTTTATCCAGTTTCACGTATTTATTACAAACAATTTTTTCACAATTTTAAACTAATATTTCTTTTATTGTACGAATTTTCAGAGAGAAAAATATGAAAACTACAAAAATCTTTTGCATTTACTTAGGCATTTTAAAAGCTACATGCATTTTAAAACTGACAACCCACTTATAATGACAGTTATTAATTCATTTTCAACTGAATGTCTTTGAAAATGCTTCATCAACCTTTCCTTATATATTTTTTTATCATTTCAGATAATTTCATAACGGTCAACAAGTTGTTGATTTTTCCCTTTGGTACATTGTTTTCTGCACTTCAACTACCTTTTCAACTCGCAAATTGTGTTTTTGACCACCTTCTCATGTAGCAATTCAGAACCTGGCAGATCTTTTTCATTTAATTTCATATTAAAATTTAATTTTTTTTTTTAACCTAAAATCTTTTTTTGTAAATAGAATATTGGACTGAAACTTTGTAATTTATATCAGAAGACCATAAACTACGTTTATGTACTTTATTTGAGTAGAAATTTCGCTAAAAATTATTTTCAAATAAATTAAAACTGCGACCATTTTTGTACATATTGTCTTTGTACCTTGAAATTTTTTGAACCGTAAAACTTTTTTTTTTGAGTAAAATATCGGCCCCAAACTTTGAGAAATGCAAGAGCCGACAGTAAATTACGTTTATGTAC
>CAKNYM010046193.1:0-11180 GCA_932195095.1 Andricus curvator
AATAATAATATAAAATCATATAATTTATTAAAATTTTTTATTTAATAATATAATAATAATAAATAATAATTGGGCTTGGTTGGAAAATAATCTGTTTTGGTTGAAGATTCAACTATTTTGTTGAAAATTGGTCCTTTTTGCATGTAATATAATTAATTTAGTATTATTATTAATATTATTAAATAATTGTGATATAATTTTGTATATCCGATTTTTTATTTGAAATCCAAACTTTTTTGTTAGAATATTGATTTAAATGCCAACGGCGATACCACGCTGAAAACACCAGTTCTCGTAAGATCACTTAAGTTAAGCATTGTTGGGCGCGGTTAGTACTTGGATGGGTACCCGTTCAGGAATACCTGCGTGCTGTTGGCCCGTCGTGGGTGTGGTGGGCCCACGTGGGTAGTAAATATCCACCTAGAAACACTACCCGAATCGGGTAGTGAGGCAATGAACTTTCGAGTTCGAACTGCTAATCTATGTATGTATGTATATTGATTTAAAGTGCCACTACTTCACGAAAAAATGTAATTTTTTTTGGTTGAAGATTCGTTTTTTTTGTTTAATTCTCTTTCATTTGGTCGTTAATTAATTTTTCTTTTCAAAATTCCACTTTTTTGTGGAAAATTCTTCTTTTTGGCTTATAAATTCAACAATTTGATATAAAATTAAACTGTTTGGTTAAAAATGAACTTTTTTAAAGAAAAATAAACTATTTCGTTCAAAAATTCAAATTTATTGATTGGAAATTAAATTTCTTCTTAAAAAATTTTTTTTTTGGTTTGCAAATAAACTGTTTTCTAGGAAATTTGACTTTTTAGTTTCAAAACTTATCAATTTTTCAATATTCGTCTATTTGGGTGGAAAATTAATCTTGTTTGTTGAAAATTCGTCTTTTTCGTCCTATTTAGCTGAGAGCGATGATTCGTTTTTGCTTCTTTTGAAAACTAGTTTTTTTAACTGCAAATTTAACTGTACCATTTTTCGTTGAAAACATATCTTTTTTAGTTAAAAATTCAATAATTTGGTTGAAAATTCATAAATTTTGTTGAAAATTTGTCTCTTGGTAGAAAATTAATCTTCTTTGTTGAAAATTCAACTATTTGAAAAAAATTCAATTATTTTGTTGAAGGTTCAACTACATATTTGGTTAAAAATGCAAATATTCTGTTAAAAATTCAAAGTCGTATATTTGGTAGAATGAATATTCTTGGTTAAAAAATCAACTTTTGGGTTGAAAATTCAAGTATTTGATTGAGTATTGAACCCTTTTCTTGAAAATTAATTTTTTTTAAGATTCATTATTTTAGTTGAAAATTCATCTCTTCGGTTAAAAATTCAACTACTTTGCTGAAAATTTTGTTTTTTTCAGTGAGAATTGATTTTCTTGTCTCAAAATGTAGCTATACCATTTTTGGTTGAAAATTAATTTTCTGAATTTATAATTGTTTTTTTCCAGTTAAAAATTTTTCTTTTTGGGTAGAAACTTGATCTTCTTTGTGTAAAATTCATGCTTTTTGGCTAGAAATGCAAATTCTTGGTTATTTATTTAAAAGTAAAAAAAAATTGTTTAAAATGTTAAATATTACATTTTTTGTACACATATAATTTTTTTATGTGAAAAATCCACTTCTTGATTTAAAGTTCAACTACTTTCTAAAAAAATAAATTCTTCTTCGCTGAGAATTCATAATTTTATTTGCAAATTCTACTATGTGGTCGTAAATTAATTTTTCATTTGAAAATTACATTGTTTTGTAAAACATTCATCTGTTTGGTTCATAAATTTAAGAACTTTTTAGAAAAATAAATTCCTCGGTTGAAAATTGAACTACTTATTTCTAGATTTAACTACTTTTTTAGAAATTTGTATTTTTGGTAGTTAAAAATTAATTTTTTTTCCTGAAAATTTAATGATTTCACTTTTTGTTAAAGTGTTTTTAGTTGGAAATTCATATATATTGATTGAAAGCTAACTTTCTTGATAAAAATTTTTCTTTTTGGTTAAAAATTCCAAAAAAAAATTTTAAAACATTCGACGTTTTAGATTGAAAACTTAACTATTTTGTTTCAAATTCGTTTTTTTCTTTGTTAAAACGTATTTTTTCAAACTAAAAATTTAGCCATTCCATATTTGGTTGAAAACTTATCATTTTTATTGGAAAATTCAACTGTTTGGTGGAAAATTCCACTATTTTGTATAAGTTATTTTTTTTTTTCGAAAATTTTTTTATCGACAAAATTCGATATCAAAAAAAGCCTATAGAACTGAGAAGTTTCATTTTGGGTCCCTCATAACCGGCGTAAATTTTGAAATTAATCGATCAATATTCTAAAACTCCGCAGAGCGAGAATAAGTTTAAACAATTCGTAATTCTCAGAATTTTGGGAAAATGGATCCTATTAATTTTTTTCATATACTTCATAATATGCCGGATTTTCAAAAATCTTGCAAGATTTCAATATTTTCAGTTTTTCTAGGTCGAAATCTAATTTTCATAAACATAAAAAAAATTAAAATAATTTTGAAAAGGATCTCAAACTATTCTAAAATATTTTCAAGCATATAAAAACTTTTTCGCTCTCAAAATTTACAAAAAAAATTAGAAAGATTTAAAAGATTGAAATGGTCAGGCCCTGAGTTAAATGAATATTAAACAATTTGCAAATCTCAGAGTTTTGCAAAAATCTATAAAATTTTTTTTTTTCGTAATCTAAATAATATGCAAAAACGTTATCGCACTCAAAATTTACTGGGAACAAAAAAAAGATAAGATGATTTTAGCAATTAAAATGATCAAATCTACCGGCTCAAAGAAATTTTAGTAGCGAGTAAAAATCCCGAAAACTAAAATTCCTGACACTGGCAAATTTCTGAAAAATTGCCAAAAATTTAAAATTTTTAAATTGTAAAGTCCTAAAATAATACAATTTCCATTATTTCATGATATTATCGAATTCAAATATTCCAGAAATGAAATTGACATTATGAAATTTCGAGCACTGTGAAATTGCCGACATAGGAAAATTGCCAAATCCAAACAATAAAAAAATTGTTAAATAATACAATAAAAAATAAGTGAAATAAAATATTATTATTATTTAATAAATATATTTTTCATTCGATTTATTATTCTTTTATTTTGTGATCGAACAATTTTTGATATGTTTCGATTTAAGCATTTAAATTTTGCTCCTAATATAGAATATAAAAGAAATTAGGATTCTGTTGAAATTTTGAAAAATGGTCTAAAAATATAAAGTTTTTTTTAAATATAAAATTTTCAACTTATCTTTGGTATTTTAGTTATGAATAAATAAACTATAAAGGGAATCAGTTTTTGAATAATGTTCCATTTTCTCCGAATAAAGTATTTTTACTTTTTTGCCAATATTTAAAAAATATTGATTTAAAAATCAAAACAAAGGACAGAAGCGACAAAATGGAAAAGAGAAAAAGACAAAATCAGGAGATTGTTTAACAAAATGATTCTCTCTGATATTTGTATATTATTCGTTCAAAAATAGAAAGCCAAAGAATATTCGGAAAATTCAGAAAAAATCGCAACCTTATTGCATAAATATAAGAGAAGATAAGACATGATAAACAATAATAAATTGTTCAAACAATTTTTTAAAAACTTTAATTAATTATTATCCCGCCCGAAGTGCAAAGTTGATAAAAGAGGTTGAAAATTTTCTGTTGAAATCGCGACTATCTAACTTTATTTTCAGAGAAAATTGCTATAAACGATGATGAATTATTCAAAAAATTGTTTCAACCATCTAATTATTGAAAGAAAATAATATTTGATGTATTAAAAACAATTTGTATTAGAACAAAACGCAAAAAGATAACTACACAAAAGTTGCAAAAACTTCTTTTTCATGAGAAGTATGTGTTAGACTCCGTGGGGTTCGCGCCACCTCTAAATATCAATTTTTTCACAAAAAAATACAAATTGAGTTTTTTTTGGATTAAAATAAATTTTAGGACTAAGAGCGTGGAAATTAAAAAAAAAACTCCAAAGCGTCTATATGGCTTAAAGTCAAGTATTCCTTTGTCCATTTATCATCTCATACTCTCTTCCTTCAATATTATTTTTTCGCTCACGTTATGTTCATCAAAGTACTTGTTTCCTGAAGATTAATGGAACGAGAGGCGAGAGCAAACATGCTTCATTTATTATTGAACCAAAATAAAAAAAATTGAGAAGCTGAAAATTGTATCCTGTTTAGATAAAGTGAAGATTTTATGTGATGTGAAAAGATATTTGGCATTATTTGATGTAATGCATTTTTCAAAATTCTGAAATATTTAATCATTTACTTTTTATGGTGTTTTTTTACAAAAATTTTATCTTGAGAACGAATGAAAATATGAAGCAGTGTAACGGCTCAAAATGAGCAGTTTTGTGATGCGAGTGCAGTGCAATAATTTTTATGATGAAATCATTCTTACGCAAGAAATATCATTTTGAATATTTCTGACTTTCATCAGTATTGGTTCGTGGTCTGCACAGCAGAACAAGTAGTAGGAAAAAGTGCCCTTTCAATGACAATAGTAACTCCAGAAGCAAGCCGACTACATCACTATTGTCATCGGAAGGTTACTTCTTTTTTCTGCAGTTTGTCCCGCTGTTCTGGTCAAATGCCCATACTGATTAAAGTCCGGAATATTCAAAATGATATTTCTTGCGTAAGAATGATTTTATCATAAATTTAATTATTGCACTGCACTCGCATCACAAAACTGCACTTCTCAAGATGAAGTTTTTGTAAATAAACCACCGTAAAAAGCAAATTATTGAATATTTCAGAATTTTGAAAATTGTATTGTATTAAAGAATGTTGAAAGATTATCTGTGCATTTTTCAGATTTTTCCTAACGCCGCACAGTGTGGCAAAAAAAACGTCCGTGGACAAATTGATTTTCAGAAGACAATTATTATCCGATTTTAACTTTTTCTTAAATGAAAGCTAATAAAATTTCGCATCGAACTGTCATCGCCGATTTTTAAATTTTTGTTTATTTTTTTCTTTATTTAATACCAAAAATAAAAAAATTAAAATTTTGACTTTTGAAGTATACCAGTTTTAAAAAAATGCTTTGATTCCATCAGGAATAACTAGAAAACTGAAAGCAACTATCCAGAGAAGATAACCAGTAGCAATACAAATGTTAAAAAATTTATTGAATTTGTTATAAACAAATAAGTGAATGAAAATGGTTTCGTGGCGATTGGCGGCGATTCGTCACTTGATTCACACTAAATTTGAACAATTTATGGACAAAAAGAGTTTTTAGTTGAATTGATAAAAGTTAATAAATAATTTGTTATTTTGAAAGCAATTTTTATAAACAAATATCCATATCAGGTATTTTTGATGGAATAAATAAAGTTTTTTCTATGGAATCCATCATATATTACTTGAAAATAAAACCGAAGTATCATATTTGGGCACCAAATAAATGTTCATAATTGTTTAAACTATCTTAATTAACAAATGCACTATTTACTCGACTATTTGGCTATTTTTGGAGGTACAAATTGGTTTCTTTCGATGAAATTAACTGTAAATAACTAAATTCTAAATTAAGAACATTTTGATGACAGCAAACAATTTTTTATTGTCAAAAACAATTGTTTAAACAAATTTTTATTATTTTATTTATTTATAAATAAAATACGGCTATTTTGACGGAATTAACAGCTAGTTATTTACCAATGATTTTTTTCTATGTATCGATAACATTTGATAATTGATTAACCAAGTTTAATTAACAAATGCATTATTTGGCTATTTTTCAGCATTCTAACATGTTTTTTTTTGTGTAATCAACTGTTAATAACACATTTTTAAACTTTTCTGATAGTTTGATAATGATCCACTGTTTTTATTTTTATTAACAATTTAATTAACGTAGCCATACACGGTATATAACATAAGATTTTTACAAGTATTTCACAGGTGGGGATTATATACCGTGTATGGCTACGGTAATTAAATTGCTTATAAAAATAAAAATAGTGGATCGTTATCGAACTCTCAAAAAAAGTTAAAAAATGTGTTATTGACAGTTTATTGCACACAAAACAACAATTTTAAATGCTGAAAAATAGCCAAATAATGCATTTTATTTGGCTATTTTTCAGCATTCAGAATTGTTTTTTTTTTCGTGTAATCAACTGTTAATAACACATTTTTAAACTTTTCTGATAGTTTGATAACGATCCACTATTTTTATTTTTATCAACAATTTAATTAACTTAGCCATACACGGTATATAACATCAGATTTTTACAAGTATTTCACAGGTGGGGATTACATACCGTGTATGGCTTACGTTAACTAAATTGTTAATAAAAATGAAAATAGTGTATCGTTATCGAACTATTAAAAAAAGTTAAAAAATGTTTTATTTACATTTGATTATACAAAAAAAACAAATAAGTTTATATGCTGAAAAATAGCCAAATAATGCATTTGTTAATTGACTTTGGTTAAACAATTATCAAATGTTATCGATTCATAGTAAAAAATGATTGCTAAATAACTGGCTGTTAATTCCGTGAAAAAGGCGGTATTTTATTTATAAAGACATAAAATGATAAAAATTTGTTCAAACAATTGTAAAAGTGGACGCTTGAAAAAGAGGGCCGAAAAACCCTGTTTTTTAGGATGTTTTGCCCTCTAACTATTGGCAAAAATTTTTTAGGATAAAAGTGATCCTATCGTTGAATGCAGAAGTCCTTAATCTTTCAGATGTTTTTATTAGACAATTCAGAGATTTTTTTTTGTTCGAATTGCAATCAAAAGAAGTGAGGGGCCTGGACATTTTTTTTGATAGTATAAATCGTATTTAGGGTTGTCCAAAAATGCATCGGAAAATATTTTGTTTGAATTTTCGTGCATATCGCCCAGAAATTTTTTCGAATCCACAAAAAAAAATTCGTTATTTCCATAAGGAAAAAAAAAAGTTTTGGTAAATTTTATTCAGGATCGTCAATATTAGATGAATTGAGTTGAAAATCAACATTTATTTATCAACATTTCTCTTCACAATTAGTCATGGAAAATAAATAAAAAATTATTTTTTCAATATCTACTCCATAAGTCTGTTTTATAGCGCCCCCAAAAAAAAACCCATAGGTATAAAATTGGGGTTTGAGAGTTTTTGGTGCTAATTATGATTTTTTTTTAGATACGAATTATTTTTTTCAAAAACAATTTTTTTATTTTCATTTAATTATTCAAAGACGTTATTGAAACTAATACTCAATTCTTCAAACAATTATTTTTGTTAACTTGAATTAATTATTACCTTACTATAATTGAAAAATTGAAAATAAGTGGAAAAATTCGGAAAAACCGCTACTTTTTAACTGTATTTGATTGTAATTTTTGATTTGTATTTTATGGCTAATTATGAAGAGAAATGTTAAGTTTCAACTCATTTCATCCAATATTGAAAATAATGAATAAAATTTACAAAAACTTTTTTTTTCTTATGGAGAATACATTTTAAAAAAATGCATTTATTTTTGTGTGGATTCGAACAAATTTTCGGGCGATATGCATTAAAATTCCACAAAAAAATAACAAAATTTGGACCACCCTACGGAATAGAGATTCCAATGAGAAAATATCTTTTCATATAACATTCTTTAAGCCGATGCTTCAATTAAGAAATCGAAAAATCAGGTTCTCTGAATTCTAAAATTTTTTATTCGTTTAATCAGGTAATTTTAAAAATGATGACAAAGCCTCCTACTGATACTCGCTGTTTTGTAATTAAGCACGATCTTTCAACTACCGCTAACTATTCCATCAAATGGGGCGTGATCGTAATCCTAGCTGTAATCGTATGTCGGCGATTAATCATTGCATGAAAGGCAATTTTAACAAAAGATAAATGATGGCTTGTTTCAAATAGAACGTCCACCAATTTTTTCTTCTCATGTAAAAATGTCCCTTGAATTTTGACAGGATTAAAAAAAATGTAGGGGTCCTTCAAGCCGGTTTTTGTAAGAAATTGCGCATTTTATTGCTACCTCATGGAAGAAGCTTTTTTAATTGCCGTTTTTAATAGAATGTTTTACCGAGGAGGAATACACTCGTAAAAAACCTGTGCGGAGTAATCTCTATTGCGCCTTATTACGCATTAATACGTATTATTGCGTATTATTACGCATTATTACATAATTATTGCGCGCATATTACGGCGCTATTGAAAGAGTATTGCAACACTAGAATTAACTAAAACAGTGGAATAGTCAATATCATGGGAAGAAACTGTTAAAATTTGATTATTTTTAATTGAAAATTAAAAAAAAAATTATTTCATTGAAATTTAAAATTAAATTAGCTTAAAATTCGATAACTGAGTGAAATTACAACTAATTCTAATTTTTTTTAAACTTATCACATTCGGAACTGAACTCGCTCTGATATCAGCAGCAAAAAATTATTTTATTTGAAAAATGTCATCAAACTTTGGTTAGAGTAAAAAGAAATAAAAAACCTACAATTTTTATGTTTTGTGAAAAGTGTTTTTCTACTGTAAAAAAATGGTTCCTGGAAAAATGTATTTTATTGTCCTGGATTTTTTTTTTGCAGAAACGCTAGACACCTTGATAATAACTGACAAATCCCGAAAAAAATTCCCGACACGGAAATTCCGGAATTGTAAAATTCTAGAATTATAAAATTTCCGAAATTATAAAATTGCCAAAATATAAAAATCCCGAATTGTAAAATTTCCGAATTTTTTTAATGTTTAAAGTTTTTTTCAATTCGGCACTGATTTGTCTTGAATTTTCTCTGTATTTTTTAATCAAATTAATAATTCGATTTTTGAGAACATTATTCGTATTTTTTTAAATACTACTACAGACATTTTCAAAAAAAATTTTTCATTCGGAAATATATATTTTTTTAACTATTGTTATTTCAAATTCAAACAATAATTTTTAAAACCTTTAAACATAAAAAAGGAATTTTCTTCGATAGAAATATTTGATTATTTTATTTTCAATAAATAAATAATATTTAACAAAACATGTCTAATGTATAGAATTTCTGAAAATGAAAACAAGAATCCAACCACCAAATTTGGACAACCACCATAAAATGCTTCAATTGTAATTTAAAAAAAAAAAATTTCTAAAAAAAAAAATTTCTTTGTCATCGGACAAAAAATAAAAAAGAGGAAAGAAAAAATGAGAAGGCAACAAAAAAATGTCTAGTTCTGAGATTTTATAATTCCTCAATTTTCTGTCAGGAATTTTATTTTTCGGGAATTTTCAAATTTGGTAATATTATAAACTGTCGGGAATTCTATAATAATTGGGGAATTTCCCAATTTGGGATTTTTATATTTTGGCAGTTTTATAATTTCGGGAACTTCATTTTTCGAGAATTTCCAGTAGTCCCATCAATTATATCAAATTCCGATAGATTATTTATTAATTTATAATCATTATAATTTAATTTGATTTTTCATTAATTATTTGAAGTTTTAATTTAATAAATAATGTTACGTAATTATAAATTTTATATGTTTTTCTTTTCGGCAGGCGTGGTTCATGTTACGTTACCAATGTCAGTGTTATTGGCATTGGTTATTGGCATTGATATTATATCAGAGCGAATAAATGGAGCAAAACAAATGTCCGTGGACAAATTGATTTTAAGAAAACAATTATTATCCGATTTAAACATCGTTTTTAAAACGAAATATAATAAAATTGCGCTTGAAGCTACCATGGCCCGTTTAAAAAAATTAATTATTCTATTATTTAATAACAAACGTGACATTTTTTTTGAATTTTTAAGTTTCTTTAAACAAATACTTTAATTCATTAAAAAATATCAAAAAAACATGAAGCGACTGTCTAAAGAAGATGTACAATAAAAACACAAATGTTAAAAAATTAACTGAATTTTTTTAAACAAATACACTATTGTTATTGTGCCAATTTCACGGAATTAACAGCCAATTATTTGTAGCAATGACTTCTTCCTATGAATCGATGAATTTGATCATTCTTGAACCAAACTTAATTAACAGATGCATTATTTGGCTATTTTTCAGCATTTAAACTTGTTTTTTTTTTGTGTAATCAACTGTTAATAACACATTTTTAAACTTTTCTTGATATTTCGATAACGATCCACTATTTTTATTTTCATTAACAATTTAATTAACGTAGCCATACACGGTATATGACATAAGATTTTTACAAGTATTTCACAGGTGGGGATACGTTAATTAAATTTTTAATAGAAATGAAAATAGTGGATCGTTATCGAACTATCAAGAAATTTAAAAAAATGTGTTATTATCAGTTGATTACGCAAAAAAAAAACAAGTTTAAATGCTGAAAAATAGCCAAATAATGCATTTGTTAATCAAGTTTGTTTAAACAATTATCAAACGTTATCAAATGATACAAAGAAGTCATTTTTATACGATTAATGTTAATTCAGTGAAAAAAAAAAACAGATTTTTATTTACAAACACATAATACGATACATTTTTTCTCAAACAACTGTTGTTATTGTTAATAATTTAATTAAGTTAGTCGTGCACAGTATACAATATAGGATTTACACAAGTAATTCAGTTTCTTTACCAAATCATCAATTGTTATCAACAGTTAGCAAGGGATTATTTCTAAATAAATTTCAATATATATCACATCGAAAACGCAATTTTTAGTTTAGAAATACATGAGGCAAGGAAAATTTGTTTATAACATTGTTAATAACGATCAAAATAATGGATAGTTATCGAAGTGTCTGGAAAAAGTTGAAAAATTTCTTATTAACAGATGATTGTGTTAAAAAAAAAAGTTTTGAAGTTGAAAAATAGCCAAATAATCTATTTGTTAATTAAGTTTGTTTGAACAATTATCAAACATTATCGAATCATACAAAGAAGTCATTTCTATACAATTAATGACAATTCAGTAAAAAACACAGATTTTTCTTCACAAACACATAATACGATACATTTTTCTCAAAGAACTGTTGTTATTTTCAATAATTCAATTAACTTAGTCATGCACAGTATACAATATAGGATTTACACAAGTAATTCAGTTTCTTCAACAAAGCATCAATTATTATCAACAGTTAGCAAGGGATTATTTCTAAATAAATTTCAATAT
>CAKNYM010046193.1:33378-74109 GCA_932195095.1 Andricus curvator
TCCCCCTAACTTTCCCCGCTAGTCCTGCCCTAATCTTCCCTGCTACACCTACTAACCATCCTCTCATTTTGCTTACCCTTGTTTCCCTTCATTTCCCTTCACATCTTCTATACTCATATCCCCTCTATTTCCCTTCCCTCCTTTCCCCTCACTTCCCCTCGTTGGAAAAAAGTACGATGGACAGACTTATGGACCGACTGACGGGCACCCGACCGAAACTATACAGGTTTTTGCCCGTGGCTACGAAACCCTAAAATGGGGGAAAGAGGAAGTTTCTTGAAAACAGGGGAAAAGAGAAATTCTTAAAAAAGTGGAAAAGAAAAGTAGGCTAAAAAGAGTCTGAAGTCTGTAATTTGCATCCATATCGCACCAATATCGTATATTTAAGCATGAGTATTTGCTTCATTTTCTAAGCATTCTTGCTTAGAGGGGCAACGTAATCCCCAAAATTGGTCCAAGTGTAGTTCCATAAATTCGGATCGGCTCTCCTGTCCAGAGGAAGATTTCCCGGGGGTAATGCTGTTGCTCTGTATTTCTCCAACTCTTCTTTAAGCTGTTTAATTATCTCCGGATGACTGTAAATAAAGAATTTAATAATTATTGTTAAAATCAGAACTATTTTCAATTTTATCAAATAAAAAGTATTTGATCATTGCATAGTTGAGCTTCTTTTTGCATGTAAATTCATCAAAAGGTAATAATCCCAAAGGCAAAGAGACTTGTATTATTTGAGATTCGCTTTTATTTACTTCTCTAGATATAAAAATGGAATGAAGCTTTTATGTACTTTTGCATCTCGCATCATATTTTTTTTATGAGTGATCCGAAGAGTAGAGATAACGGATAATAGTCCAGGCATCTGATTCGAAAAAAGGTCGTTTTATCGTTTTAATTAGGATAACTACATTACTAATTTTTTAATACCAACCCCCGGCTACTCTTTCTGACGTCTGTAGTTTTGCCCCCCCCCCCCAGTCCTTCTAAGATTCGAAATTGAAATATATTTCATTATCAAGAAAATATTTTAATTAAAAAAAAAAAAAAACATTTTCTAGCAAAGAAAGATGAGTTTTCAGCCCAGAAATATGAATTTTCAACAGGATAGTTGAATTTTTAACAAAAAAGTTAGATACTTAAATTTTCGAACCAAAAAGAAGAACTTTTTGGGAGACAGTTTAATTTTCAATAAAGTAAGATGAATATTTTACCATGAAAGAAGAATTTTGATACTAAAGGGACGAATTTTGAACAAAACAGATAAATTTTCCACCAAAAAAAGATCACAATTGGGACATTTGGATTTTCAACCTGCAAGCATGCATTTTCAACAAAATTGACGAATTTTGAAATCAGAAAAATTAAAATTTAACAAAAAACACTTCAAGTTTTCATATAAAAAAAACGAATTTTTTCGAATATTAATAAATTTTTCACCCGAAAAGTTGAATTTTTAATAAAAAAGTTTATTTTAAAATAAACAAAGATGACTTTTCTACTATACACGAAAAAAAAGAAACAATTTTTAACAATTCGATTAAAAAAAAAACTAGTTTTGAACAAACAAGTTAAATCCTCAACCAAATACATTAGTTTTCGACCAAGAAAGATCACTTTAAACCCAAATCGTTAAATTTTCAAATACAAAAAAAATTTACCAAAAATGGAATTGTCGAATGTTTTGTGATGAAGCATAACTTTCCAACCAAAAATAGAATAGTTCAATTTTCAGATAAAATTAATTTTTAACAAACAAAAAAAAAGAATTTTAAACAAAAAAGTTAAATTTTCAATCAAAAATATGAATGTGAATAAAAATGAATTTTCAACAAAGTGGTTCAACCATGAGAGACCAATTTTTTAAAAAATTGTTCTAATTTGAATTAAAAAAGACGAATTGGCTACTGAACAGTTGATTTTTCAATACGAATTAATGATTTTTCAACAAAACGGTAATTTCTTACAAAATAGTTAAAGTTTCATGAAAATAGTTCTTTTTAACCAAATAGTTTGATTTTTCAACAAGAAAAAAATGAATTTTCAGTAAATAAAAAATGAATTTTCAGTAAATGAAAATTAATTTTCTAAAAAGTAGTTTGAAATGGAACCAAGTATTTGATTTTACAACCAAAAAGGTCAATTGTTCACAAAA
Source organism: Andricus curvator (assembly GCA_932195095.1). NCBI lineage: Eukaryota > Metazoa > Arthropoda > Insecta > Hymenoptera > Cynipidae > Andricus > Andricus curvator. The sequence goes on from CAKNYM010046193.1 coordinate 35,528, forward strand.
ACTATCATAGTTAATGTTGCAAATAAAAAAAATTCAATTTGAAAAAAAAAACAGTTGAATTCAACAAAAAAATACAAATTTTCAACAAAATACACATAGTTGAATCTTTAAGTGAAACAGAATAATTTACAACAAAACAGTTGCATTTTGAATAAAAAAAAATTCAATTAAAAAGATTACTTTTCAACAAAAAAGTTGATTTTCAACCAAGAAAGATGATTTTCCTACCATGAAAAAATAATTTTTTACAAAAAGAGGAATTTTCAACCAGTTAAATCAAACAATAATAAAAAATGAATTTTCGACAAAATACTTGAATCATCGACTAAATAGATAAATTTTTCATCAAAAAAGATTGATTTTAAACCAAATAGTTAAATTTTCTACTAAAAAATATTTTTTTTGCTACAAAAAAAATAGAATCGTCAAATTTTCAGTTCAAAAAATTAATTTTCATCAAGAAAAAAAGAAATTTTCAAACCTTTAAGTTCATCCAAAAAAGACAAATTTTTAACCAAATAGTTGAATCCTTAACCAAAAAGAAGAAATTTTCAACAAACAAGAGTATTTTTCTAACCAAAAAGAAGAATTTTCAAAAAAATACATGAACTTATAACTTGTGAAGGATAAGTTTTAAACAAGAAATGTATTAGTTAAATTTTTAGAAAAAAAAATAATTTTGTATCAAATAGTTTAATTTTATAACCAAATGAATGAATTTTATTACCAAATTAATGAATTTTCAAGCTAAAAAGGCAAATTTTATCAAAAACAGTTGACTTTTCAACACGCAAATATGATTTTTTGAACAAAAAAAAAATGAATTTTTTAAAAAGCAGTTTCAACCAAAAACGACGAATTTTTAACAAAATAGTTGAATCGAAAATTCATTCTAAAAAATTCATTTTCGTTCTGGAAATATTTTTGAAAAAATGTTTTAAAAATCGTGTTTGCGTAGATCGATTTCTTAAAAACAGTGTTTGAAAAATCAAATTCTGAAGTTTGCATCTGTACTTTGAAACACACAAATTTTACGAAAAAATTTCCCAGATATTAATTAAAGCAGGTGCAATTTTGAGTAATTGTAAAAAAATAGCATAGTCCCAATAAGTAAACAAAAAGTTAATAATAATGAAAATTCAACATTTTCCAACCTTCAACTCAATAGAAAAGTTAAAAACAATAAAAGACAAAATTTATAAAAATAATAAAAGTCAAAATTTAGTCCCTTTCGACTAAATACGTATGAAAAATAAACAACATTTCCTCTTTTAGTTCAGAAAAAAAATAAGTCCCAAAATTTCCGAACTTCTGTCCGAATAAAAATGCTAAAAACAAAAATATTTCCTCTTTTAATTCAGAAAAAAATTAATTATCAAAAATTCCTCCCATTCAATTCAATTAAAATGTTTAAAATAAAAAATGATAATTATGAAGTTTGTAACAATCCAAGCGATACGAAAGGGGTTTACATTATAAATTGGACAAATTTTCTGTCACTAAATAAATTCATTTTCATTTTTCCCAATTTTTCCGAGAAGGTTCGACGAGACTCGAATAATAAAAAAAACTACTATTAGACATATTTCTGTCTAAATCCTTAAAATTAAGATTCCAATTTAGAACTATACCGTTTTTTCGGTAAAATTGCATGTATTTTTTTTAGAAATACACTCAGCGCCGATATAAGACTGGTTTCGAGCATGGCTTGCCTTGGCCTTGATCCTAAATCGGGAGAATGTGCTGAGAGTGTGGCCCTCGAGCTGTCTGTCACGCTTGACTAAGCACACCCTCTTTTCCGGCACCGAGGCTTCTCTCGTCACAAAATGCGGAGGCCATCAGTTTTAGGAAAATCGTAAACCGGGGGATCTTATATCGGAAGTTGAGTGTAGACGAGCTTTGCAGAACCATTCAAAAAAATATTTGTCTTGAATTAAAGAAATTTTTTCTGTAACATAATTGTTTTCACTTAACCAAAAATAACTCCAGAATAAAGAAAATAATTTTTAATTTAAGAAAAATTTCCATTGGAACATAGAACCATTTTTTTGAATCGATATTCTGTGATTGAAAGACAAATGTTTAAATCAAAGAATCTTTTTTCTGGGGGACTCTGCCTTAGAATGGACCCTTCTCCGGATAGAATATAATCAATATTTCAACTAGGAATAAATTTGATTTAAAAAAAATATAATCAATAGTTCAAATAGGAAAAACCTAATTAAAAGCAAATTAAAAATAAAAAAACTTACAGGTCAGATAGATCATTTTGTTCGCAATGATCTTCAGCAATGTTTACAAGACAAGGCTTTTTCAAGGCCCAACATTCAGGAAGAGTATTGTTTCTTTCTGGACATTTAGGCAGGGTAGCTTCATTTCGAAGATTTTTTATCACCTCTACTGTTAGGCTCATTCCAATGTTTTTAACAGCTTTACCAGCTACATCCCTAATTATATCTTCTTCATTGTAATTGGAGTTTCTTCCATCTGGGCCATAATATCCATCATAAGTCCCATTGTATGTCGCTCCTATCAAATGGACATTTAATAACATTTATTGTTTATTAATAGCTTTTATTATAATTAAAGTAAGCGAGAAGTTATTGCAGGAAAAAGGGGGAAAATAGAGAAAAGATTAAAAATTTATTTTTACGTCGAACGAATCTATTTCGAATCAGGCGGATTCACTTGAAGACGCAGAATCTCTTGGTACTAAAATATGTTGTTTCCTATAGAAAATTAGGTTTTACTTTTCTTTCTGATTTATGGGAAAAAAAAATTTGCGAAGATATGCGTATTTGAATTTTATGCTAAACAAATTCTTGAACTCTCTGAATTCCTTAAATTCGCTGAATTTCTTGAATTCTCCAAATTTCTTAAATTCTCTGAATTCCTTGAATTCTCTGAACTCCTTATATTCTCCAAATTCCTCAATTTTTTTGAATTTCTTGAATTCTCCAAATTTATCGAATTCTTTCAATTCTTTTCTTTTTTAATTCCTCAAAATCCTTCAATATTCTAAATTCCCTAAATTCTCTGGCTTCATTGAATTCTCTGAATTCCTTAAATTCTCTGGATTCTTTTAATTCCTTGTATTTTTCAAATTCTCTGGAATCTCTAAATTCCTCGCATTCCTGAATTCTCTCAATCCTTGAATTCTATTAATACCTCCAATTCTTTGAATTCGCTAAATTCCTTGAATTCTCTGCATCCTCTGAATTCTCTGAATTCCTTGAGTTTTCAGAATTCCTTACATTTTCTGAATTTTTTAATGTTCTGAATTCCTTGAATTTTCTAAATTCCTTGAACTTTCTAAATTCCTTGAATTTTCTGTATTCCTAGAATTCCCTGCATTCTGTGAAGTCCCTGAAATTTTCGAATATCCTGAATTCCCTGAATTTCTTCATTATTCTGAATTTCTCCATTATTCTGAATTCGGGGAATTCCTTCAATTCTCTGAATTAATTGGATTCTCTGAATTCCTTGAATTCCCTAAATGCTGTGAAATTTCCGAAATTATCTGAATTCCCTGAAATATTTAAATATCCTAAATATCTTCAATATTCTTAATTCCCGGAAATCCTTTACTTCTCCGAATTCATTGCATTCTCTGAATTTCTTGACTTCTCCGAATTCCTCAAATTCTCTGAATTCCTTAAATTCTCTGAATTCCTTAAATTCTCTAAATTTCGTAAACTCTCTAAATTCCTTAATTTTCTTGAATTTCTTGAATTCTACAAATTCATCGAATTCTCTGAATTCCTTAAATTCTCTAAATTTCTTGGACTCTCTAAATTCCTTAATTTTTTGGAATTTCTTGAATTCTCCAAATTCATCGAATTCTCTGAATTCCTTAAATTCTCTAAATTTCTTAAACTCTCCAAAATCCTTAATTTTTTTGAATTTCTTGAATTTACCAAATTCACCGAATTCTCTGAATTCCATGAATTCTCTGAAATATTTGAATATGCGGAATTCTCTAAATTCCCAAAAATAATTAAATTTCCTGAAATACTCGAATTCCTTGAATATTTTGATTTCTCTGAATCCTCTGAATTTCTTGAATCCTCTGAATTCATTGCATTTTCTGGATTCATTGAATTCTCTGATTTCCTTGAATTCTCCGGATTCATTGAATTCTCTGAATTCCTTAAATTCTTTGGATTCTCTTAATTCTTGGCATTGTATGAATTCTCTGGATTCTCTGAATTCCGTGAATTTCTGAATTCTCTGAATTCTTGAATTCTTTGAATTCCTCAAATTCTTTGAATTCCTCAAATTCTTTGAATTCCCTGAATTCCTTGAATTCTCTGAATTCATTGCATTTTCTGGATTCATTTAATTCTCTGATTTCCTTGAATTCTCCAAGTTCATTGAATTCTCTGAATTCCTTAAATTCTTTGGATTCTCTTAATTCCTAGCATTTTCTGAATTCTCTGGATTCTCTGAATTCCGTGAATTTCTGAATTCTCTGAATTCTTGAATTCTTTGAATTCCTCAAATTCCTTGAATTCCCTGAATGCCCTGAATTCCTTGAATCCTCTGAATTCATTGCATTCTCTGGATTCATTGAATTCTCTGAATTCCTTAAATTCTTTGGATTCTCTTCATTCCTTGCATTTTCTGAATTCTCTGATTTCTGTGAATTCTCTGATTTCTGTGAATTTCTGAATTCTTGAATTCTTTGAATTTCTAAAATTCTCTGAATTCTTTGTATTTTTAGAATTCCCTAAATTTTCTGAATGCCTTAAATTTTATGAATTCCTTGAATTTTCTGTATTCCTAGAATTTCTTAAATGCTGTGAAGTTCCTGAAATTCTTGAATATCCTGAATTTCTTCATTATTCTGTATTCTGGGAATTTCTTCAATTATCTGAATTCACTGGATTTTCTGGATTCCTTGAATTCCTTTAATGTTGTGAAATCTCCGAAATTACCTGAATTCTCTGAAATTCTTGAATGTCCTGAATTTCCTTTTCTTGAAAATTCAGAATTTCCTCATTATTCTGAATTCTAAGAATTCCTTTAATTCGCTAAATTCCTTTCATTCCTTGAATTCTCTTGATTCACTTAATTCTTGAATTTTTTTTTTGAATTCTTTGAATTCTCGTAATTCCTTAAATTTTCAGAATTTCTCAAATTTTCTACATTCTTTGAATTCCCTGAATTCCTTGAATTCTCTGAATACTCTGAATTCTCTGAATTCATTGAATTCTCTGGATTCACTGAATTCTCAGAATTCACTGAATTCTCAGAATTCCTTGAATTCTCTGGAATCATTGAATTCTCTGAATTCCTTAAATTCTTTGGATTCTCTTAATTTCTTGAATTTTTGGATTCCCTGAATTCCGTGAATTTCTTAATTCTTGAATTCTTTGAATTCTCTGAATTCCTTGAATCCTCTGAATTCTCCGAAATTCTTGAATGTCATATATTTCCTTTTCTTTAATATTCAGAATTTCTTCATCATTCTGAATTCTCTGAATTCCCTGGATTCTCTGGATTCATTGAATCCTCTGAATTTCTTAAATTCTTTGGATTCTCTTAATTCCTTGAATTTTCTGGATTCTCGGAATTCCGTGAATTTCTGAATTCTCTGGATTCCTTGTATTTTCAGAATTCCCTAAATTTTCTGAATTCCTTCAATTTTCTGTATTTCTAGAATTCCCAAAATGCTGTGAACTTCCTAAAATTCTTTAATATCCTAATTTTGTACATTATTTTGAATTCTGGTAATTCCTTCAATTCTTTAAATTCATTGGATTCTCCTGTTGTGAAATCTCCGAAATAATCTGAATTCTCTGAAACTTTTGAATTCTTCATAAATCAGAATTCTCAGATTTCCTTTAATTCGGTAAATCCATTGGATTCTCTTAATTCCATAAATTTTCTGAATTCTATAAATTCTCTGAATACCTTTAATTCTCTGAATTCCTTTCATTCCTTGAATTCCCCTAATTCCCTTAATTCTTGAATTGTTGTATTCTTGAATTTCATGAATTCTTTTAATTCTCGGAATTCCTTCAATTTTCTAAATTCCTTGAATTCTCTGAAGTCTTTTGAATCTCTGAATTCTTTGAATTTTCTGAATTTTTTGAATTCTCTGAGTCCTTTGAGTTCTCTGAATTCTCTGAATCCTTTGAGTTTTTTCGATTGTTTGAATTCTCTGAAATTTCTGACTTTTTGGAATTCTCTGAATTCCTCGAAATCCTTGAATTCTCTGAATGCCTTGAATTCTCTAAGTTTCTTCAATTCTCTGAGTTCCTCAAATTCTCTGAATACCTTGAATTTCTTGAATTCTTTCAATTCTTCGGAATTACCTGAATTCTCTAAATTCTTGAATAATTCAGAATTCCTTGAATTCCAGGAAACCAGTTAAAAAATAGTTTTCTTAAGAAAAAAGTGGATTCAGATTGGTATAAAAGGATCTGGAAAAAGTGACTGGAGGATTTCAAAATTAGATCGTTCTTAATGTACAAGTTCCAAATAAACGAGTTCAAGAATACATTTTTTTTTTTAATTTAGACGTTCACTTCTGAAGAGATTTCTATTGACATGGAGGTATCGCTTTAAAGAAAAAAGGGAAGTTTTCCGAGAAGAGTGGGAAAAAGAAAATTTAAAAATGGGCAACGCAGGGGAATAGGGAAAAGATTGTGATCCCTCTTTTTAAATGAATTGGGGCTGATTTAAAAATAAGCTTATCATACCCACAAGAAGTTTCCAGTCTCCCATCGTGATGGCAGCATTACGATAGATATCATCGATATTATGAAGGACAGATTTCCTTGGAGAATCGGTGTCATCTTTCAAAGAATTCCAGAGATTGACCCCATCGATATTTAAATTTGATGTGTTTCCACCAGCAGCTGTCAATAGAGTTGGTAGCCAATCGCTGATATGCATGAATTGCTTAGCTACACGACCTGTTCTGGTTAATAGTGGAGACCATAGAATTCCAACGCCTCGAACACCCCCTACATATCACAATAAGGTTAATTGGACGATTTGGGAAGTCCGTTTAATCCGCTTCGATTTCCATTCTATGATGGTTCATTTCATAAAAGAACTGCTGACAGCTAAAAGGTATACGATACCTTATAAAAAGAGTAGTGGATAGAAAAATGACATGAACCAGAAGAAGACCTCGATGATGTTAAGAAGATCCTTTATTGTCAACATTTTGAGATACAAATGCTCTCCATCACACAGAAAAAACTAGGGTTTCAATTTTCTTTCGGGTCATTTTCTTATAAACTCATTTTGAACTTTAGTTATGTTCACTCTCTTGATTGATGTCAAAACTCAAAGACGATTGAATTGCTTTCTATAATGGTATTGCTCAATATGAACCAATTGTGGTTCAATTTTATTTTAGTATTTTTTATTCTGTGCAGGAAACAAAAATCCAAAGTCAAAAAGTAAAATTAAAGAAGCTAATATGTCGCAGTTAAGAGATACCATACTCTTAAATTCTCTTCTCGAGTTAGTTCTGTAGTTGTTAGTATTCTAAATTTGATCATGTTTGAAGGTAGTGAAGTCCATCAATAAATTATGAAGGAAACATTGATAATTGCCTATCAAAAAAGATGTAAAAAACAAATTAATTTTGAAAGAGGAGACACAATAAGCGTTTCTCTCGATATTAATGGTTAATATCTAGTTAACATTAGCTGATGATCTTAACCATCAATACGCAGCGGGGCGCTTGTTCTGTCTCCTTTTTCAAAATTAATTTGTTTTCTACATATTTTTTTTTGAACAATTTTCAACGTGTCCTTCATTTTTCATTGATGGGATTCACTATTTCTCAATATGGTCAAATTTAGAATACTAACAACCACAGAACTAACTCGAGAGGAGAATTTGAGAGTATGGTTTCTATAAACTCTGAGTTATTGGCTTCTTTAATTTTACTAAAAACTTATTTTTGACCATTTGGATTTTTGTTTCCTGATGAAGAGGACATTTGTATCTCGAAACATTGACAATGAAGGATCTTCTTAACATCACCGAGGTCTTTTACTGATCTAAAGTATGTCATTTTTATACCTACTACTTTCTTTATAATGTATTATTCACTCAGACTGATAACATCGCACTATAACATTGAAATTATGAAATGACACCTTTACTTAAAGATAACTGACCTTCATATAAAGTATTTTTCACACCCCTCAGGGGCCAATTAGATGCGTAATTTTCATTGAATCCATTTGCTGGACCACCATTGTCTGTTGAAAATACGATAATGCTATCTCTCAACATGTCTTTCTTTTCAAGTGCTGCAATCACATCTCCGACAGATTGATCCAACTCGCTTGCCATAGCTTTAAAAAAATTATTAATGCTGAATGAATCTTAACTTTATTTTCAGAAGTGCAAATGTATATGAGAGTGCTCATCAAGGTGATTACAAAATGAATTATTTTCGAATCTGAATACACACTCTAGCCTAAGTTGTACCTCTTCAGTAATTTTTTGTCAAAAATTCATATGTGTGCATATATTTTGAAAATGGTGAGAAATCTTAAAAAGTAGTAAACAAACTTTTTATAGATCTTTTGAAGGGAAACAAGTTTACTGTATAAACTTTTTCCTTATCGCGCATATTTTGTTAAGAAAAATAAATTTTTTTTCAGAGAAATCACCGCCATTATGTTGATTTTCAACATTTGTTTGAAAAAATTGTCCTGATCTCCCATTATTTTTATTTAGCAAGGGTCAAAGTTTCGGGTTTACGCTTTGATTTCAGCTATTTCCTGAAACTTTTAAACTTCTCTTTAGTGTTTTATTCATTTTCAAAAAAGGCAAAAATGTGTACTTTTTTTACATTTTACCCCATTCTTTTTTCACTATATTTTTAGAACGGTAAGAGCTAGAATGAATTTACTTTTTAGTTTTCTTCAGTATTTAAAAATAAAGGAAATCACATGACGTTTGTTTAAAACAGTTAATTTTTCGGGTTTCGTAGTCCCGGGCAGAAACCCACATAGTTTCGGTCGGATATCCGTTAGTTCTACTTTTTCCCAAGGAGGGGAAATGAGGGCCAGTTTCAGGAAATAAGGGAAGGGGAAGTATAAAAAGTAGGAGAAGAAGAGGAAGAAGGGAAAGTGTGAGAAAATAAGTGTAAGTGGTAGGGGAAGTGAAGAGCGGGAAATTAGGGAAAATTATAGTAAATAAATGGGGAAAAGGAGGAGTAAGGCGAAATAAGGGGATGGGAAATAGTGAAAGTGAGGGGAAATAAAGGAAGGAAAAGTAGGAGAAATGAGGAAAAATGAGGAGAGGAGAAGTGGGTGAAGTAAAGGAAAATGAGGAGAGTGGAATTAGTTGAAGTAGGGGAAATGAGACAAGGGAAAGTAGGGGATGTTAGTGGAAATAAGTAGAGTGGAATTAGATGAAGTAGAAGTGATGAAGTAGAAGTAATGAAGATAGGGGAAGTCGGGAAGTTAGAGGAAATAAGAAAAGTTGAATTAAATAAAGCAGGGGAAGTTTGGGGAAATTAAAGAACTGTAGAGGAAGTGAGGAGAAGTTACGGAAAGAAGAGTAGAAGAAGTGAGAAGAGTGTAAGTAGGAGAAGTGAGGGGAAATGAAGTGAGGAAAAGTAGGAAAAATTAGGAGAAATTCAGGGAGAAGGCGTAATGAAGTGAGGGAAATAATTGAAATTGAGGGTAAAGGAAGTGACCTGAAATGAGGGGAGAAAAAGTACAGACGGAAGAAGTAGAGGAGATAAAGAGAGTATAATTAGGTGAAGTTGGGGAAATGATGAAAGGGGAATGAGAGAAATTGAGCTGAAATTAGAAGATAAGGTGTAGGAGAGGTGTAGGAAATGAAGGGAGTGGGATAAGATGAAATAGGAGAAATAAGGGAAAGCAGATGAACTTAGGGGACATGAGAGGAGGGAAAAAAGTTAAATTAAACAAAATGAGGGGATAAGAAGTAGGGGAAATAAAGAGAAACAAAGGGTGAGGAAGTAAAGGAAATGATGGGAAATGAGGGAAGGAAAATTGAGGCGTAATAAGGACAGTAAAAGTGATGGTAAAAGCGGTAGGGGAAGTGAGGGGAAATAAGCGCAGTGAAATTAGGTGAATTTGTGGAAATAAGGGGAACAGAAGTAAGGGATGTGAGGAGAAGTGAGAAGAGGGAAATAGTGGAACTGAGGGAAAATGAGGCGAGGAGAAGTAGGGGTGATGAGGGGAAATGAGAGAAGGGAAGTAGAAGAAAGTATGTCAATGGAGAAAGGTTATGTTAGCGTTTTACACCGGAAATAGGTATTTTTAATTAAGAATCATTGATTTCAAAACTAAAAAATTTTCAACACTAACATTTTTCGGGTTCGCAGTGTTTTTTACGGGAAATTGACGTTTTTAAACAAAAATAATTAGATTTCAAAAATTAATAATTTTTTAACCACTTTAGGTTACGTTAGCGTTTTACACCAAAACTGGCATTTAAATCAAAAATCATGATAGTTCGAACAGGATTTTCAATTTGTTTCAGCTGAGCTGCTTTACAACCGAACCAGACGTGATATTGATTTTAACCAAAAGTCATCAACATGATTCTCTATTTTCAACCATTTCAGGTTATGTGATTTAGCGTTTTACGCCCGAAATTGATTATTTTAAATGAAAATAATTTGATGTCAAATAAAATGTACAATAATTACGAACAATTTCAGGTTATACACGTGTTTTTCACCGGAAATTGGCATTTTTAAACAAAAATCATCAATGAGAAGTGAGGAGAAGTGAGAAGAGGGAAGTAGCGGACTGAGTGAAAATGAGGTAAGGAAAAGTAGAGGTGATGAGGAGAAATGAGAGAAGGGAAGTAGGAAGAAGTATGGGAAATGAAGAAAGAGTGGGAGAGCAAAGGAAAATAAGCGAAGGAGAAGCAGGGTGAGTTGGGAGAATGAGGCAAAATAATGAGGAGTAGAATAGATGAGGAAGAGGAAAGTAGGGGAAATTAGGGGGGCAGAGAGAAGGAGATGTAGGGGGAGTGGGGTAATAGAGGGGGAAGTAGGAGTGAGAAGAAATAGTGGGAGGGAATGTAGGGGTAATAAAGGGAAAGAGGGGTATGGGAAGTGAGAGGGAATGAGGGGAAAATATGTATGGGTATTGAGGGGAACTAAGGGAATGAGAAGTAAGGGAAGTAACAGATAATAAGGGTGAAGAATTAGGGAAAGTAAGAAATAATAAGGGGTGTGGAAGAGGGGCAAGTCAGAGATAATGAGGTCTGGAGAAGTAGGAGAAATGCTGATTAACGAGGGTAGGGAATGTATGGAAAGAGAGGAAAATTAGGGAGAAGAAGTGGGAGAAGTAAGTGTGAGTGAGAGGAAGTAGGGGAAATGATTAGAAGTAAGAAAGAATAGGGGAGGGAAAGTAAGGGCTGAGGAAGGGTTGTAGGGGAGGGGGAGTGTTAGCTGTAAAAGCGTGGAGAGGGGGAAGTAGACGAGGAGGAAGTTGAGAATGGGGTGTGGGAGGGTAAAGTTAGAGTATAAGTATGAAAATGCAAGAGGAATAAGAGAGTAGGGGAGTAGGGAAGTAGGGTAATAGGGGAGTTTTCAACATAACGGTTTTCTTAAAACTTTAATTCGTGTTTTTTCTTCGTCATTGTGATTATCTCGAGAACCGTTAGGACTATCGGATAATTGAGTAGGTAATTGGATTCATCACATGTTTTCAAAAAAGTAATCTATATCATTTTGTACGATAATTAAAATATTTACATAAAAAAATGAAGTAGCAAATATTTGTTGAGGAAGAGCTCGTGGAAAAAGCTGATGGAAGCCAGCTTCGAATTCACCATAAAAAGTACTTAGGAAATTATGTCTTTCATTCCACAGATATAGGTAAGATTTTAATTACCAGTAAAATGAGAGTTGGAAAAGTGTCTTGATGGTTATAGTAAGGTAGTTAAATAAGCTTTTCGAGATGGAAAAGGGTTTGTTTTAATTGTAAATGAATTCAGACTGGAAAGGAGAGTGGAAACAGGGATTTGTTGATTTTATGAAACTTGAATGTGCTTTTTGGATTAGAAAGGAGTTGTCTTCAGTTTAAAGTGGATGCAGATTGGTATAAAAGGAAGTGAAAAAAGGGACTGGAGGATTTCAAAATTAGGTCGCTCGTAATGTACAACTTCTAAATGAAGGAGCTCAAGCATAAAAAATTTCAAATTAGAATGAAATTCTGCACTGATTATTATTACAAATAAAACATGTTGCACAAGTTGCAGCAAATTATTGCTAACTAGCAAAATTATACGCTCACGAGAAAAGTTATATCGTCATATAATAATGTACAATATAAAACAAGATTACTATTTTTTATTACTTTTATATTATATTTTTACTTTATTTTTTATTACTATGATTCCAATTTTGAACTGTTAATGTGTTAATCTTTTAACTGTTTAATAACATAAGAACAAAAAATTGACAGGCATTTAGTTGGAAATATTCACTTTTGAACATTATCACATTTAAAATAATTTTAATTTTAATCCCTAGCTTTTGTATGGTTTTATTTTTAAGGCCAATCAGTATTAAATTATTATTTTTAAATGTTTCATTTCGACAATTTTAATTTATATAATGTGTCGAAAATTTCAAAAGTTATTTCAGGTTTGTAAATTTAAAATAATAATATTCCTATAATGGTTTTCCAATAATTGAAGAAAAATCATTACAGAAAATTTATATTTTTAGTTAAAATAAAATAATTTACAAACGCGACAATTTTAAAAGATTCAAAAAGGGGAAAGTCATATAACTTCAATAATATTTAAAATCATTCTGAACTTTTTATATAATAAACTAAAAAGGTTCAACAATAAAGACTCAGGTTATACTTGTAAATAAAAAATTGTAATTGCAACGAATTTTACGAATTTAATTGTTTTTGCTGAAACTAAATATCAGAAGTAAAAAAGTGAAAGGATTCTTTATTCAAAGTATTTTAAGTCATAACAAAATTATTATAACTGAAAAAAAATGTATTTCAAAAATATTAGTTTCCAATTGAAGGGTAGCATGCCATAAGGGCCTAATCTACATTTTCACAATTTTACAGGAAATACAAGAAACGTTCTCAAAAATCGAATTTTTAATTAAAAGAAAAAAAGAAAGAGGAAATTACTTTCGATATAAATTAGTGCTGAATTAATGACTAGAAAGTTTAATTGAGAAATATTATTAGGTTCTGATAAAATAAAGAGAAACATTTTTCTTTGCTTGAAATTAGCGTTTTTTCTATTTTAGACCATTAAGCCATTTCCCTTTCGGGGTAGGCGTGACACTACCCGATTCGGGTAGTGTTTCTAGGCTGATAACTTGTATTAAATAACTACAAGTGTGGGCTCACCACACCCACAATGTGCCAACAGCACTCAGTTTTCTCGAATGGTCACCCATCCAAGTGCTAACCGCGCCCAACGCTGCTTAACTTCAGTGATCTGACGAGAACTGGTTTTTTCAGCGTGGTATGGCTGTTGGCTACTGACACTGATGAAAAAAACATATTTTAATTTAAAAAAATGAGAATTTACTTTCTAGCTATTGAGTTGCTAAAATCGACACAGAAAAGGTTTAATTGGAAATAATGAAATAAAAAAACCAATTTTCAACATAAAAAAAAATTGAGAATTTTCTTTTTAGCTATTAAATTGCTGAATGAATTTTAAAAACACATATCATTATAATTTTTCAAGATTTAGAATTTTTTAAACAATTTTGGATCATTTTAAGTGTTTTCTTTACGGAAATTCGACTTTTTTGAGCAAAAATAATAAGATTTTAGAAATTCACATTTTTTTTAACAATTTTAGGTTACCTTAGTGTTTTACACCAAAACTGGCATTTAAAACAAAAATCATTACAGTTCAGACAGGATTTCTAATTTTTTAGAAGGTTCAGGTTATATTGACGTGATAATGGTTTTAACCAAAAGTAATCAACATGATTCTCTATTTTCAACAATTTTAGGTTATGTGATTTAGCGTTTTACGCCCGAAATTGATTTTTTTAAATGAAAATAATTTGGTTTCAAATAAAATGTACAATAATTACGAACAATTTTAGGTTATACATGTTTTTCTCACCGTAAATTGGCATTTTTAAACAAAAATCATCAATAAGATTCCCTATTTGAAACAATTTTAGGTTATGTCAAAAATTATTAGATTTCAATGAATATTCACGATTCTTTAACAACTTTAGGTTATGTTGGCGACTCTTACCTGAAATTGGTATTTTTAAACAAAAGTTATTAGATTTAAACAAAAAAGAATAAATTCGAACAAAAATTATTAGACCTTGAGAAAAATGATAAAATTGAAACAAAAATTATTAGATTTGAATTAAATTATTTTGATTTAGAATAATAAAATTTACAATCGTGAACAATTTCGGATTGTATTGGGAATTTTTGACGGAAATTAAAATTTGTATTAAAAAATCATCAGGTTTCAAAGAAAAATATCAATTTTTGAACGATTTGAGGTTATGTTAGCGTTTCGCCTGAAAAATTGTATTTTAAAACAAAAATCATTAAAATTTAAACAAGATTTTGATCTATGTAAAAGTCTTTTATCAATTTCATATTATCTTAGCATTTTTCATCAGAAATTGGTATTTTTATTTGAAAAATTATATTTCGAAGAAGATTCACTTTTTACCAATTTTACGTTATGTTGATCTTTCACACCGGAAATTTGTATTTTTAAACAGAATCAAATTGGATTTAAATACGATTAAATTTAAAAACTGGAACAATTTTGGGTTTTGGTCATGTTTTTCGTCAGAAGTTAAGATTTTTATTGAAAAATCATTAGATTTCAAAGAAGATTTATAATTTTTGGACAACTTTAGGTTACGTTGAAATTCTAAATCGAAAATTTTGCATTTTGAAACTAAAATCAAATTTTTGAATAATTTTAGGTTATGTTAACATTTTTCACCAGAAATCGGTTTAATTGAACAAAAATCATTAGATTTCACAGAAGATTTACAATTTAGAACAATTGTTTGTTATATTATATTTGTGTTTTTTGTCGACACTTTATACTACAAAATAAAAAATGTTTTATTATTAAATTCATATTTTAATTTAGAAATTACATAAGATAAAAAAAAACAATAATCGCGCGCATGACGCTCGTGTTTCTTTTTTTTTCTATAATCAGTGCAGATTTTTTTTTTAATTTGAAGTTACTCAATACTTTAATTAAACATTATGTCATTTTACACTTGTACCGCCAACCGGGGTAATTATAAATAAAGTTTTAAAAATTATGTTTCATAAATATTAAAGACCCTTTGCATTTTTTTCATAATATATTGATATTTTTGTGTCAGGAAGTGAAAAATAGGAAAATGATGGTTATTAATAGATGGGTGCAAAGTAGCCTAAGAAAATATGACATTCGATGGAAATGGAACCCTTTTGACGTTAACTTTTATAACTAAGAATGAATGTATTTTAAAAAACCATATTAGAATTAATATCAAGCTGATGGAAAAATATAAAAAGTATTATACACAAATTTTCAAAAGATTCTCCATTCTATACCCTACCTATTTTTTTCAGGATATCTTCAAAAAACTCTTAACCTTTCAGTATGAACGTGCGATCTCACAGACCGCACCATGGTTCTGATATGTGGGTCCCTCCCCCCTGGCCTTCCTCGAGGCTGCCGTTATTAATAGCTTTTGTGCTTTTGCCGAAATCGGTGGACAACGTGTGTTCCTAAGTTTAATTGTTGAGTAATATCAGTTGAAAGACCATACGCGGTCTATTAGACCGCACGACCACGGTAGCGTCACAATTTTGAATTTCTGTTTCAATTTGTTTCCTGATTACCCCTGATTTGAGCAAAAAATGACAAATTAGTATGGACGTGTGGACGTGCGGTCTCACAGACCGCACCATGCTTCTAATATGCGGGTCCCCCTCTTTCACTGCGTAGAAGATTATAAATAATAAAAGTTGATAAAATTCATTAATTTCTTACTTATTCCAATGTCCCTTCATATACTTGTATAACGTAGATTAAGGTTTGAGACTTAAATTTGAAAAAAATAGATTCTTCAACTAACTAACATACTTGCGTAGATACAACGGGCTTGGTTTTCATCACAGCCCAAATTTGAATAAATCGATCCCAATGGTGCTTGAAGTGGCATGTACGGATTCGCAGAATGCACTGCGGTGTGTGCAATATATAAAAACAAGGGCTCACTGGTGGTGTGATTTTTGATTATTCCCACAGCTTCTTTTGCGAAAACTTGTGTAGAATATTGACCGTGAAGATCCCACGCTGTATCTAATCCACGCCTCATATCCAAGCCCCATTGTTTCTAAAAAAAAAATCACATGATGACTTTGTGATGCTCTTCGCGTCGGGTGATTGCTAAAGAGATTGATCAGCAGCCTGGGTCGGTGCAGTGTTGTTGAATGAACGAGTTATTTAAATAAGCAACACGGGAATTATAGATTAAAAATTAGGAATTTTAAATTAGATTAAAATCCTATTTAACGTCCAATACTCAAGTTAATGTATAGAATTCCTGAAAATAAAACAAGAATCCAACGATTAAATTTGGACAACCGCCATAAAATGCTCCTATTGCAATTCCTAAAAACAAAACAAAAATTTTCTTTGGACAAAAATAAAAAAGAGGAAAGAAAAATAAGAAGGGAACCAACCAAATCCCCTTTCACCTCTTTTTTATTACTTTCGTCTTTTTTATTTTTATTATTATCAAATCACAATATGAAAGCATTTACAATATTTACCAACGTTTCGGTGCTCATACAGCACCCTTATCAAGGTAAGAAAAATTAGAGCAGGTGGGAACAGCGACGAAACAACGACGCTCTCTCCTCGATACCTGAGATCTAAGAGAGGTGAGAGCGTCGTTGTTCTGTCGCTCTTCCCATCTGCTCTAATTTTTCTTACCTTCATTTTGTGGTGGTTATCCAAATTTGATCGTTGGATTCTGGTTTTATTTTCCGTAATTCTATACAATAATTGTAGAATAATCTAAAAATCTATACCCCCCCCCCCACTTATACCGTCTCACACAATTTATAAATCTTTTTTTAAACCTAATGTTTTCTGTTTGACATAACTAATTTTCGGTGGAAAATCTTAATATGATTTGAAATTGTTTCAAAATGGTAAATATTATTTAAAATATTATTTTTTATATTAAAAATGCCAATTACCGACCGAAAGCACTAACATAATCCAAAATTGTTAAAAGAGTCTAAATCTTGTTTAAATTATAATTATTTTTGTTTGAACCTACCAATTTTCTATTTAAAACGCCAACACAAATCAAAATAGTTCAAAAATTAATAAACGTTTTTGCAATCTAATGATTTTTGAATAAAAAATTCAATTTCCGACGAAAAACACTAACACAGTCCGAAATTCTTTAAGCTTATAAATTTTCTTATTTTAAACAAGAATCACTAATGTAATGATTTTTTTTTTTTAATAATACTATTTTTATACGAAATACAAATATAAACCTAAATTTGTTGGAAAATTGTACATATTCTTTAAAATATAATTATTTTTTTTGAATAATAAGATAATTTCATATGACAAAAAAATAAATGGAAACTTTTCAAAATTGTTAATCTACTTTGAAATTTAATTATTTTTGTTTCAAAATACCATTTTTTTTGCGTAAGGCGACAACATAACCTACAGTTGTTCGAATCTGTGAATCTTCTTTGAAATCATTTATTTATTATTAAAAATATCAATTTCCGATTAAAAAAACACTAACAAAACCGAAAATTAAAATGTTGTAAATCTTGTTCGAATTATAATAATTTTCATTTTTGAATATATTAATTTTTAGTGTAAAACACTAACGTAACCGAAAATTCTTGAGAGTTATAAATCTTCTTGGAAATATATATTTTTTTGTATTCAAAATACCAATTTGAGTCGAAAATCACTAATATAATCCAAAATTGTTGAAAGATTATAATTCTTGTGCAAATTGGAATGATTTTTGGTTTAAGGTACGTAAAAAACCATTTTTGATGTAAAACGCTAACATAACCTAAAATTGTTGAAAAATTATGAACCTTTGAAATCTAATGATTTTGGTTTAACATCACAATTTTTTTTTAAATACGTTAACGAAACTGAAAAACATAAATTGCTAAAAATGTTGGAATGTTTAAAATCTAATAATTTCTGTTTAAAAATACCCATTCCTGGTATAAAACACCAACATAACCTAAAATTATTGAAAATTGCGAATCTTGATGATTTTGATTTAAAAATGCTAATGTACCGAAAAAAAACTAATACAACATAAAATTTTCCGAAATTTTAAGTGTTCTTTGATCATACTTCCCTTTGAATGACCGAAGTCGGGTGGGACTGACGTTAAAACTGTACTCACCACCTTACGACAAATTGGCTCATTATTTTGGACATCATTGGGTGTATACTTTGTTTAGAATGCTAGAGGTGTAAATGATCTCAAGAAAAGTCAATTTCGAGAAACAATGCACATAAGGAAGCTAGATATTGTATATGTACCTGAAGTAAAGAAAAAAAATATGGTACAAAAGAGTGATAGAAAATGGTGTGTTACAAAATGGACTCGAACTATGGTCAGGAGTGAATGTAGATATGGAAACATTTTTCAAAAAGTTCAAGATCATTCTTGAAGTAACTTTCAACGAGGAATTCAGTGGTGATCTTGAATTTGACCTTGAGCTTGACCTTGATGACCTTGAACTTCAGCTGAAGGTTTTTAGGCTTGACTCTGGTATGGGTCGGGTCCAATCTGTACTGCTTCGGCTCAGGTGTTTACGAAGAAGGTCGAGGTCATTCTTGGAGTAACCTTTAACGAGGAATCCAGTGGCGACCCTAAATTTGACCTTGAAATTGACCTTCAAGGTCAACAAAAAAAATGTTTCAATTAAAAAAATTAAAGTTCAAGATCCTTGACCCATGACCTGAGTACATGTTTGGACGGAAATTTCTCGCTCTTTCGATTGCCGTTGTCAAAAATAGGGGTTCCTACTGAAAAAAACAAAGTTGACCTAGAAATAACCTTGACGGTCAAGCGCAAGGTCACCACTGGATTCCTCGTTAAAAGTTACTTCAAGAATGACCTTGAAGATTTTGAAAAATATTTTACCTGGAAAATTATTCAGGTGTTTCGTTACTTTTTGGACATCCCGTATATATATATATATACACATATATGAATCATATAGTAGCCAAGAAGTCGGTCTGATTATGAATGAGATAGCAAAACAGCATGTCAGGGGGTATAAATTTGTGTCTTCTAGATTGTTATGGATGAAAATGAGAGTGAGAATCAGAAGATTATTCATTATAGCGTGCTACGCTTCAGTTGATCAAGGAGAAAAAATCATTCTACTAGGAGATATGAATGAATGGGTTGGAGTCAGCGCGAAGGTACGGACCGGGTGCTATGCAATTTTGGTGATCCAAAAACGAATGGTTTGGTCACCAATTGGTTAGCTCATGTTTAGATAAAGGCTTGTTTATTACAAATACTTGGTGAAAGCCTCAGTATGATTGACTTTATCAGAGCTGAAATTCTCAAAAGCGGTGACGAGTATTTTTCTGAAAGGCAAGGATACATTATGTCCTCTTGGCTGTTTATTATATTCATAGATATTATATTCATAAATAAGTGTCTGAGAATGTCCCTCTTCGACGAAGAAGGTGTGGATCTCGGGATAGTGAAGGTACGTGGGTTAGCGTTTTAAGATGATAAGGTTGTTTCGGCAAAATGAGTCGATGACTTGCAGAGAATGTTGAGCAAACTGAATACTAACATGAAGAACATGGGTCTCAAAATTAACATAAACAAAAAAAATTATAGTGTTCGAATAAAGGGATAAGAAAACAGTATGGAATATTGCCTCAAAGTCTAAGACGAAGGGAAGATACAGCAAGTTGATAATTGCGTGTATCTTGGAAGTATATTTACTACTGACGGAAAGATCGATGGAGAGATAGCCAGGCGTATAAACGAGGGTAGGAAGCGGTTCTCGGCAGTGTAGGAGCCATTAACAGAAGTAAAGCTTGCATGAGAAAATGTATGGACGTAAAGGAATCTGAAGTTGTATGCCAGGTCAGGAAAGTGTGGAGAAAAATAGTTTCTAAGAAATTTGTGATGAAAAGCGTCAACAGAATGAGAGACGCCTGAATCGAACGACCTTGGATGCTAATGGACCCTCGTGGAGAGCTTTACTGGGTGGATGTGATTAAAAATTATGGATCCTATTATGGGGGTATCAGTCAGCTTGCGTATTTTTGTGTGATAATATGCTAAATGATTGATCTAAAATACCTCCTCCTGCACTTCCTTTTCTCACTTTTCTCATGTGAATTTTTGTGTGCATTAATTAGCCTTTTGAACTATTTTCCGGTATATATTTCTGTACATGAGATGGTAGACCATTTGATTTCTTAATATATTCTAAACTTTTAATTTTTCAATAATTGAATTTATTGATTGATTTAAAACATTTTCTACCCTAAAATGTTCGACTTAAATGTTTCAAAACTTTGAATAAGGATTCAAGGAATTATGAAATGTTTAAGAGAAACACCGTTTGTTAGCCAACCTGATATCAAGTTATCTTCATTTTCTAGAACAGAAACTGAAGAGAAATATTTTAATTAATTTTCTCTAATGGGTTTATGGACGTCGAAACTGAATTTGAAAAAAGAACGAAATTTTCACGACAAACAGATTCTGCCAGTCAATTTATAATATTCCGTATGTAAATTTAAGTAAATTCAAACTTCGGATTCAGTTACTCTGCACTTTCCGTAATGAACAGACTAAAGTGGAAGTATTCCTTGCCTGCTTAGAGAATAGGTTCATGACTATATTTCCAAGTAAATGCACAATTTAGCGCGACCCTCTTATTAACACTAGAATGAACTTAAACATCTGCTGTTTAAATCCTGATTCAGTAGAGATCCACGCTATACACACATTTCGCTTTAACTGGTACACGGAGAAGAGTGGATAGTCAATATTCAAACTTGGAGTGTCAAAATTTAGATGGTCCGTTTGATCTTCTAGATATCCTTAATTTGTTCTTCATAAGGCAGACCATAATTTTATAGTCTGTTTAAATATCCGCAAGTGGTTTAGACTCACTTTCAGAATAATCAAACAGGCACTATGATTGTCAATCAAATTTTAAATTAGCTTAAACCACTTGTTGATATTTCGTACATGTATGGATAGTGGAGAAAATGCAGAGAACATAGTGGATGGTGGATTAAGTGGTTTTGGTTTTGATTTTGATTTTTAAAGTAAAAGTCGATGCTTCCGAGGAACTAAAGACAAAGGCGTCACTCATCAATCAGTGCGAATTGTCAAAATTCTCGACCGAAAACTTGCTCAAAATTTCGAGATCAGTTGATAAAGAAACAAGACTTGCGAGATTTGTGAAACGCATTTATATTGCTTTCTGAATTTTCCAGTGTTAACAATATTTAAATCCAGTGCAGTGACGCCGTTTCCTTTGCCTTTCGTGCTCAAAGTAATACGTTGTCAAAGTGTTGTGCATATTCAATCATGTCTTAAGCATCTTACTCTTCAAAGATAAGAAAGATGCTTTCAGACTTTATGGATTTTATATCACTTTTCACGCTTTTCAGTTTTAATTTAATCATTTTAATTTCCGCCTTTCATCTCTCTCGCTTTCATGAATATACATGAAGGTAGGAGAAGGACAACAGATACTAAACTTGACCCTCTGGTATGATTAACTTAACACTCCAAGATAATCAAACTATCACTCCTGCACAAAAAAAAGGTTCATCTTGAACGAAAAAGGGGCGAGAAAATGTACTGAAACGGAATTGAGCCATAATTGGTTCATATTGAGCAATGCGAATGTTTAAAACAATTTAACTGTTTTTTCAGTTTTGACATTGATTAAGAGAGTGGACATAACTGAAGTTCAAAATGGCTTAGTAAGAAAATGACATAGAACAAAATTAAAACCCTAGTTTTTGGTATGGAATAATTAGGTTTACACTCCAGGATCGTCAATTTTACATTCTGGGATAGTGAAGCTAATCATAAAATTTTGAGACTCCACGGATGGTATGCTATACCACCTAGGGGACTGTCCCATAGTTAAAGCTCAAATCTTGGCAGCCTGACACTCTGGATTTTCAGGTTGACTAGCAATTTTTTTCCGTGTAGGTATGATGAGGATCTCAACAAAATCTGGCTAAGATACTTCATTTGTGTGCATTTTAAGCTTCAAAAAGATTGAAACAGGAAAAACTCCGCTGATCATGTTCCCGAAATATCTTCAAATAAAATTTTCAGTTTGATAATTATATTTAACAGGGTGACCAAGCACGTAAAACGATCATTAATCGATTCAAAATGACGCATGTCTGTATCTGAATCTCATGAATATCTTAAAAACTATCGACAAACCTCCAATGCCCTGTAATATTTTAAATATATTACCCCACAAATGGGTTGAAGATGGTAAATCAGGATACAATGAGTGAATATTCACAGTCAAAAACAAACAAGAATTTATCAATGTAATTGGGATAACTTTATCCACTTTCATATAAAAAAACTTGAAGAGAATAATGTTGAGCATGGCCAATTTAAATAAAAGATTTAATTTTTGGACCAAAAATACATTCCTAAGTTTTTTTTTTGTAATTTTTTTAATATTGCCCGGAAATTTGTTCGAATCCACACAAAAATAAATCCAGTTTTTTTCTTGAAAAGAAATGATATTTAGAGGTGGCACAAGCCCCATGAAAAAAAGAATCCCATAAGTAAAAAAGACGTTTTTGTGAACTTTATTCACAATCCTCAATATTAGATGAATCGAATTGAAAGTAAACATTTCTCTTCACATTAAGCCATAGAATACGAATAAGATATTGCTTTCCAAATATCACCCCCATAAATCTATTTTATAGGGTCCCAAAAAACCCCATTGGTGAAAAAATGTTTTTTTTTTTTGCAAATTGTTTCTAATACATAAAAGACTACTTTACACTGATAATTAGATGTTGAAATAAATTGTTTAAACAATTTATTATTGTTTTTAGCAATTTCCTCTTAGAATGGAGATAGAAAGTCGCAGAGTTATCAAAAACTTTCCACTTTTTGTACAATTTTCAATTAGAGGGAGGTAATGTTAATTAATTAATTAATTTTGACAAACATCAGTGTAAGAACAATT
The DNA here is from genome assembly GCA_932195095.1 of Andricus curvator. Classification (NCBI taxonomy): domain Eukaryota; kingdom Metazoa; phylum Arthropoda; class Insecta; order Hymenoptera; family Cynipidae; genus Andricus; species Andricus curvator. The sequence goes on from CAKNYM010046193.1 coordinate 58,783, forward strand.
TATTATTGTTAATAATATTATCTCTGAATAATGCTAGAAATTGCGGTTTTTTTCTGAAATTTTCAACTTTTTGTTCACTTTTCGCTTGGATTCAGTTTATATTTGATTAAATATAGCAAAGATAATGTTTTAAACAAATTATTATTGTCTATAGCTATTTTCTTCTATATTAATACAAGATAGTTGCGGTTTTTTCTCAATCTTTTAACTTTCGTCCATTTTTCAATCAAATTGAAGTAATTATTGATTCAAGTTAACAAGAAGAATTGTTTAAACAATTTATTATTTTTAATGTATTCTCGTTGCTTGATCGTAGAAAGTTGCGGTTTTTTCTCAAATTTTTAACTATTTGTCTATTTTTCACTTGGAGTGACTTGATAATTATTTAATTTGAGCGAAAATAATTGTTTAAAAAAATTATGATTGTTTTTAGCAATTTCCTCTTAGAATGGAGATAGAAAGTCGCAGAGTTATCAAAAATTTTCCACTCTTTGTCCAATTTTCAATTAGAGGGAGGTAATGTTAATTAATTAATTAATGTTGTCAAACATCAGTGTGAGAACAATTTATTATTGTTAATAATATTATCTTTGAATAATGCTAGCAATTGCGTTTTTTTCTTAAATTTTCAACTTTTTGTCCACTTTTCACTTGGAGTGAGTTTATATTTAATTTAATATAGCAAAAATAATTGTTTAAACAAATTATTACTGATTATAGCTATCTTCTTCTATATTAATACAATATAGTTGCGGTTTTTTCTCATGTTTTAACTTTGGTCTATTTTTCAATTAGATTGAAGTATTAATTGATTCAAGTTAACAAAAAGAATTGTTTAAACAATTTATTATTGTTAATCATATTCTCTGTGCCTAATGGTAGAAAGTTGCGGTTTTTTCTCAAATTTTTAACTATTTGTCTATTTTTCACTTGAAGTGACTTGATAATGATTTAAGTTGAGCAAAAATAATTGTTTAAAAAAATTATTATTGTTCATAAGTATCTTCATCTATATTAATGCCAGATAGTTGCGGTTTTTTCTGAAATGTTTAACTTTTTGCGCACTTTTCACTTAGTGAGGTAATAATTAATGCAAGTTGATGAAAATATTTTTTTTTTTAATTGATTATTGTTTATAACTATATTCTATTAGATAAGTGCTAGAAAGGTACGGTTTCTTCTGACATGGTTAACTTTGCTTTGCCTTTTTAGTTATGAACAAATGATAAATAAACATTAGAAAAAAAAAATTTTTTTTTATCTAACTTTTTAGTGAACCCATTTCTTTTAAGATTTTCAATTTGATCAAAACATTACATAAATCAATGTAAAGATCAACTGGAAATAATCTTCTGTGGATTAAAGTGAGAAAAAAAATTGTTTTTAATGTTATAAAAAAAATACATTTTTTCCTGATTCGCGACAATAGCTACTTCAAATTCATAGATTTTTTATGAAATATAACAGATAATAATATGCGCTTACAATTAGTTAGGAATAGCTGGTGTTTATTATTTATTTAAAAACTTTATATAAACAAATGCACACTTAACCATTTTTTCATGAATAGGCTTCATTTCTTTTACGGAATCAACTTGAAATTTTTTTCCAAAAACTTCTTGCGACTATATTATTCATAGGCATGAAAACTGTTAATTATAAAACAGTTTTATAAACAAATACAAATTTTCCCCAATTTTTCATGGCTAGTCTTCTTTATTTGCGGAACCTATAATTAATTTAGGCATTAAGACTTCAATTCGTTGCAATTCAAATTATCATTTTCTTTGATGAAGTAATTTTTACTTTGAAAGTACGTCTTAAATGATTTATCATCATTAGCTACCTCTATTTCTACAATAAAAAAATATCCTCAGGCGAATCGAAATTCCGGTCGACGTGTTAATAAAAGGTTGAAGATAAAATATTGGATCGTGAATTCTACCTTCGAAAGATATTGTCTCAGTGTTTCTCACAACAGCAAACATATTTTCTTCTGATACAAATAATAAATTGTGATACAAAATTGAAGTATACTTGTTTATGTCATTTAGAAGAAAAATAACTAAACATTTTAAGTGGAACGAGGTTATAGAAGTTTCTCAAATCTTTGGTTAAATCAGTTAAGATTATAATTTTAGTTTATAATTTTAAATTCTTTGTCATCTTTGAAAACACCTTGAAATATTTTTGTGGCTTTTTTCACTTGGTTATTTTTGTCTCTAATGAGCCGAAAAGTGAGGTAGTTTAGAAGTCTGTTTTTTAATTCTGAATCTTTTTCATGCTCATTTTGCATAAAATTATTCATGAAAAAATAAAATTCTGATCGATCTTAATTAAAAAAAAAAAAAAAAAAAAAAAAAAAAAAACTTGAAATATTTTTTAATCTCTTTCAATTTTTCGAATCCTTTGAAATCTCGCAATTCTTGTGAATAATTTTTTTAATTTGATTCCGTTTAAATATTATATAACCGCTTGAAATTCTGTGAAGTTACATGAAACCTGATGATATTCCTTGAAATTCCTTGAAATATGTTTAATCCCTTAAAAATTCCTTGCAATCCTTCAAAATACTCTAAAATATTTCCAATCATTTGAAAACATTTGTAATCCTATGAAATCTTTTTAAAGCTCTTGAAAATTTCTCGGAATCTTTTTAAATACCTTAATATCTTTTTAATTCCGTGAAATTTCTTGAAATTCCTTGGAATCTTTTAAAATATTCAAAATTCTTTAGAATATTTAAAAAAAAATGTTAATCTGTGGAAATATCTTGCAACATTTTTTTCGTCATTTATTTTCGTTGGAAATTAATTTTCTTATCTGAAAATTTAAATTAATCCATTTTTGGTTGAAAATTCAACGATTTTAGTTGACAAGTCAATTATTAAATCTTTGAATGAGGATTCATCTTTTTTTGTTAAAAATTCAATTACTTGATTGAAAGTTAAAAAAATTTGTAAAAAATTCATTTCATTGGTTGAAGATTGAACTATTTTTTGGAAAATTTGTTTTTTGTTCGGTTGAAAGTTAATTTTTTTAACTGAAACTTCACTATTACATTATTGGTGAAAACTAGATGGTTTTTAGTTAAAAATTCAATTATTACATTTTTCATTGAAATTTATTCTTTTTTCGTTGAAAATTCAACTATTTGGTAGAAAGTTGAACTCATTTGGTAAAAATTCTATTTATTGGTTCAAGATTTAACTTTTTGTTAAAAATTCGTTTTTTGTTTAATTGTAGGGAAGACAACCCTTCAGTAGATAAGGATCCTACAGTAGATAATAATTAATTTAAAATACTAATGTATGTAAAATAATGAATTTAATGTAATTAATAGTTAATACCCGATAGGTGTCCATATATTAAAATTAGAATTGATCATTTTACTTGTATTTGTGCTTTTAATTATTGATTATCTACTGTAGGATCATTATCTATTGTAGGGTGGTCTCCCCTATGTTAATTTTTTTAACTGAAAATTTCACTGTTATATGATTGATTGAAACTTGCTATCGTTTTTAGTTGAAAATTTGACAATATGGTTGCAAATTTTGGTATTTTGTTGTAAATTCGTCTTTTTTGGTAAAAATGAATCTTCTTGATTGAAAACTCAACTACTTAGTTGATATTTAAACTAGTTTGTTGAAACTTCATTTCATTAGTTGAAAATTTAACTGTTTTGTTGAAAATCAGGTTTTATTTTGTTTTTGAAGATCAATTTTTTCAATCAAAAATTTTAATATTCAACTTTTTATTGACAATTGACAGTTTCAAGTTTAACATTAATATCAAAGTTTTTGTTGAAAATTTATCTTATTGGTTTTAAAATTTTATTATTTTGTTATAATTTTTTTTCTCTTGATTAAAAAATCTTTTCTGGTTGAAAATTTAACTCTTTTCTTGAAAATTCGTCTTTCTAGTTAGAAAATTCATCTATTTTAGTATAAATTTGATATTTTTTTGTTAAAAATATAATTTATTTATTCAAAATGAAGGGAAAATAGGGGACGGGAAATAAGGGGAAATAGGGGGAGAAGAAGTAGGTAGTAGAGACATGAGGGGTAGGGAAGTAATATAAGGGAGGGGAAATAAGGTGAACGTAGGAGACATGTAGGAAAATGAGGGGATAAGTTAATAAAGTACGGAAAATAAGGGGAGGGGAAGTAGAGGTTGTGAGGAGAAAAAAGTTATGTCAAAGTAGTGGAAACGAGGAGTGGGCAAGAAGAGGAAATTAGAGAAAATAAGGGAAATAGGGAAAGTGAGGGGAAATGAGGGGAGGGGACGCAAGAGAAATTAGGGTAGGGAGTGAGGTGAAATTAGGGGTGCAGAATCAGAGTAAGTTAGGCAAAATAATGGGAAATGACGATGGGGGAAGTTGGTGAAGTGAGGAGAAGTAAGAAAGATGATTAGAAATGACAGTAAGTAGGAGAGGGGATGTGCAAGCTTGGAAAGCGAGGAGAGGGGAAAGTAGAAGAGAAAAAAGTTAGGGAAGTAGGGAAATGTAGGGGTGTAGTGAAGGGAAAGTATAGGGGGGGGGGGGAGGTTTGAACGACTTAATCAGCGTCTTACTAGACTGTGGAACACTTTTGTAGGCGCGCCTTATAAAAACTGATAGTTTATAAATAATTAAACTTATAAAATTATCTCATAAGTTTACTATCAGAAAATTGAATATTATCAGTTAATCAGCAGTACTGAAGTGTTCTAAACTGTATATTAACTATCACTTACGGTTCGGGGAGCATTCACTTATCTTCTCGCTATAGGCTAGGGTGACTTCCTATCAAAAGTGTCGATGTAGCCACATCGTGATTTATATGAATGCGTTTTAAATATGCGTGTAAGAGAATATTTGAAAACGATTTTTCATTTCTAAGAACGTTAGGAAAGCCGGAAAAGCATACATTTTCAAAATTACTAGTATTTTCTTGATAGTTGTCGATTTTACACATTATTGAACCAAAAAAGTTTAGTCTTTATTATTTCAAGTCTCTGAAGTTCTTTCACTCCAAAGCTTGAAAATTAAAGCTTGTTTTCACCTTAATTCGGATGAAGTTTCTCCTTAAAGTCTCTTCTTCAAATAGTTAAACCATCAATCTAATTGAAATTCGAGGAAGAGTAACACTATGCTCCTCTTTAGGGGAATGACAATTAATAGAAAATTCTTCCTAGCGTGAGTATCCATGATGTCCTATGATTTACATTCATCTAATCTGTGACATCTTCCTCAACATCAAGGATTGGATCAATGTGAACCAGGACATCAGGGATAGTCACGCTAGAAAGGATTTCCTTATTAATTGTCATTCCCCTGATGAAAAGAACAATGTGTTCTAGAAACTTTGTGTTTGTTAAACAAATAAATTTATCCAATAGAGTTGAACAACATTTTAGTTGTTTTCTTTTTCCTAAGTATTCGTTATCCGACGTTAAAGAACTTTTATATTATTAATCCACATTGACTAGAATTATGCCTGAACGTGATTAGCTTGAACCTTGCTTAGCATAAATATGACCATAACATCTTTCTCAACATCAAGGATTGGATCAATGTAAACAGGACATCCGGGATACTCAGGCTAGAAAGAATTTTCTTAGTAACAGTCATTCCTCTGATGAAAAGAACAATGTGTTCCAGAAACTTTGTGTTTGTTAAACAAATAAATTTATCCAATAGAGTTGAACAACATTTTAGTTGTTTTCTTTTCCCTAAGTATTGGTTCTCGGACGTTGAAGAACTTTTATATTATTAATCCACATAGAATAGGACTGTGCCTGAACATAATTCTGCCGTCCTGATGAAGAAACTATACAACTGCATTTGAGAAGAACCGAGATATTCAATAAAACAAAAAAAAATGGCAAATTTCAATTATTTATATGCTAAACTGTAGATATGCTAGATATTAATGCACAAAGTTGCCGGGAACCTTACTAATACTCGTAAACAGATATGTGCAGTTGTGCTGCCGAATACAGGAAACTAATGTTTAATGCCTTCAAGAACCCCCGAGTTTCCTGTTGGAGAAACTTAACGACTACAAATTTTTCAAAAATTGATAAAGAAGTAAAATTATGATGTGATTATTAATTAATTATTGAATTACAATTATTTGTTAAGTTTTGTAATACAAAATGTATCAATAATACAAAAGTAAATAATTTGATATTTTGATCATTAAAATCATTCTGTGAGCACAAAATAAAAGAAAAGAGTGTACAGACTTTGGTCAAATTATTAATTGTTTATTAAAACTATTTAATTTCGCTTAACAGTGTCATTAACACACCTTATGACTGACAAGCCCAGGCGGAAATATTATATATAGTTTATATAGGTATATAATATTCATTTGTTTTATATAAAAAATGTATAAAACAAAAGAATATTATATATAATACTTCACACTATATATGAACTATATATATGTTATTTCCGCCTGGGAAGCATAACAAAAAAATGTAACAATAAATAATATCCATTTAGGAAAAAGATTTTTAATATGTTTGTGAATTTTACAGATGCTACTAAATTCAACTCGACATTTTTTTATATCATTTATTTATTTTTATATAAAGATATTATTTATATTTTTTATATATTAATTTATATATTTTTTATAATAATCTGAGATCTGTCAGTTGAATATACATTGATGTTAAAATCCTTCATTAAAAGAAAAACTAATATCCAAAAAATTATTCCCCAACTTGATTTTGAATTGAATCTTCCCATTTTTTCCAAATATACTTAAAAATGTACTTTATATGATCATTTCTCAATTTTTTAGGTAAAATTATTGATTTTTTCTTTATTTATTTTTAAATGTATATAATCAGTACAAATAAAAGATATTTGTATTAGAACAAGTGAGAAATGAAAAAAGCGATCGAGCCCTTTTTTAAAAATTCATATTTTGATTTTGTGAGATTATTATTTTATTTGAAATTTTTAATTATGTGCACACTATTATACATAAAATATGCATTAAAAAATTTCTCCCAAACATTTCTGTGAAACAAAAACTGGGTCTTTTATAGAGGTTTTTGTAATCCAAATAGTGCTACAAACACCTCTTATAGAGGACCCAGTTTTTGTTTGACATAAAATTTTATTGAAACTTTTTTACTACATACGTTATGTATATCACCGTACATATGATTAAAAATTTTAAAAAAGAATGTCGGAAAATCAAAATTTGAACTGTCAAAAAAAGGACTTGATCAATTTTTTCATCTCTTACTTAAATTATTCCGGCAAAATCAGAGAATGAAATGTATTTTTACAACAATATTTAGAACTTTTCATATGCTTTTTTACAACAAAATCATGCGAGTGATTTTTTTGAAAACATTGTCCAATTATCTCACAATTTTAAAATTAAAAGCTTCGGAATTATTTTGAAAAATAACAATTTTTCTAATATCACCAAATGGTTACGATAGTCTCTAAAAGGATAATAGTGTATTAATTATATTCCTGTAATGATTTCAGATAATTAATAATAATTATATTATTAATCAACTAGAATTATTTTTGCTTGACAGATAAAAAAGGCAGATGTGCTATTGTACTTGTGCTATTCGATTTCAGGAAATCGGACTGCAGAAAGACCGAGAATCCTTATGAGCAAAAACACATCTGCGCAGATGTATTTCTTCTATCAGGATCTGAGGGGTCAGCATCACTCAGCACTATCCCAAATCCTGGAATTCGTGTAGATATGCTAGAATTTTTGCAGATGTATGGTTTCTTCATCAGGAATTCTCGAAAGTCGCTGTAGATATGCTAATTGAGACCTAACTATCAAGAAATTTAATCACAATTTTTGATAATGATTAGCATAGTTGAATTCGTCTTTTCATTACAAATCCAACCATATAAAAAACTCTTTTTTGATAAAAATGCAGTTGTATAGTTTCTTCATCAGGACGGCAGAATTATCTTGAATCTTCTCAAACATAAATATACACCTTCCTCAACATCAAGGATTGGATCAGAGTAAACCAGGACATCAGGGATACTCAAGCTAGGGAGGATTTTCTTATTTATTGTCATTCCCCTGATGAGGAGAACAGTGTCTTGTAAAAACTTTGAGTTACTTAACCGAATAAATTTATTCGATCGAGTTGAAAAACATTTCGGAAATCCTCTTTTTTCCAAGTATTGGTTCACGGACGTTAGAGAACCTTGATGTTAATAATCCACGTGAACTAGAACTGTGCCTTAACGTGATTAGCTTGAACCTTCCTTAACATAAATATGACCATGACATCTATCTCAACATCAAGGATTGGATAAATGTAAACAGGACATCAGGGATACTCAAGCTAGGAAGGATTTGCTTATTTATTGTCATTCACTGATGAGGAGAACAGTGTGTTCTAGAAACGTTGGGGTTTTTAACCAAATATGTACATTCGTCCCAGAGAGTTGAACAACATTTTCGTTGTTTCCTTTGTTATAAAAACCACCTCATTATGCACCCTCGAAAATTTGTAATTTTTGGAAAATTATAAAAAAATCTACATACTTCTTCGACTGCAGTATGATCAAAGTAGTCCTGATGGCCAGACCAGAATCCAAGGTGCGAATTGAATCCTCGATAGAGTGGTGTATATTCCTTCTTATAATGTCCCAGATGCCACTTTCCCACGATGTGCGTACTATAACCGAGTTCCTTCAGATACTGTGGTAATAGTTTCTCATTGAGTGGAAGTCCTCTGGGCTCTGCAGCTTTAAGAACCTATTTGGAAGTAATGTAAATTGTAAAATACAGATGCAAATAAAACCAGTCGACCCATCCAAGTGATTCAAACGTGAATGGAAGCGCAACTACTCTTCCTCAGGATTCAATATTCTAGACTCAGAGCAGTTTCATTCCTTCTATTTTATATTACTTGAATTATGGACTATTGCAGACACTTGTGCAGAGTAATAAATGGATTTCTTTTTCCCATAATCCATCAAACTATATACAGGTAAAAATCAAAAAGTGGGAATTATTCAATAAAATAAATATCAATCAGTGGCTTCTACCAGTATATTCGTTTATTTCTTGATGTTTAACGACATGTTTCGATACAGATCTGCAGCTGGTAATATTGTAATGGCAAATATTGCAAAAGAAGTCTTAATGTAAATTATCACATTATAATTAAGTTCCGATATATTTAACTTTACTAATGGCAAATTAAAATTCACTATGGAATTAGCAAAGAAAAACAAAATTAATTTCTTGGATTTAACACTCTTAACAGAAAATAACAAAATTGTTACTAATTGTAGAGAAGACCTATATTGTCAGGCTGTTTTCTGATCAAATTATGATACAAAAAATTTCATGATGAAAATTTAAGCATTATTCAAAATACTTGAATAAAAAATGGTGATTCCATTGAACTTTTAAAAGTGAAGATATTTGTGTGTTATAGAATCAAATATGAATGAAACAGTAAAATTTTCCACTAATTAATTGAATTTTCAACTAAAAAATATACATTTTCAAAGAAAAATGGAATAGTGAGATTTTTTGTTAAAAAATTAATTTTGAAGAAAAAAAATTTAATTTCTCGTTGGTTGAAAGTTTATCTATTTGATTAAAAATTGGGTTTATTTTGGTTAAAAAAATACCTTTTTCAATTTACAATTAGTTTTCCATTTTCCTCTCATATTTTTTACACATTTTCCCATAAAAATCCCTCGCACAGATTGCGGTTTTTTTTATGGTTGTTCGTTCAAACCATAATTTTATTTCCAATAAAAAGAAAGAAGAAAAACTTGATTGCATCACTATAAATCGTGAGAACTGGTTTTAAACAAACATTTTCAACAAAATAGTTGAATTTTCATCCAAAAAAGATTTTCTGCCAAAAAAGATGAATTTTCAATCCCAAAAAAAACATTTAAGAAAGAAAATAATAATTGTTAACCAAAAAGTTGCATTAACAAGCAATTAGAAAATAGTTATGCAATCAAATTTCTAACCAAATGGTCGAATTATCAAACAAAAAATATGAAAATTCAACCAAAAACAAGTGCATTTTTAATTCAATTTTCAACCCGAAAAGTTGAATTTTCAATCGAAAAGTGTATATTTAACACAAAAAGACGACTTTTTTTTACCATAAAAGATCAATTTTCAATCTCAAAGGGCGAATTTTCCATTAAAAAAAGTTGAATTTTCAAGAAAATAATTAAACTGTCAACAAAATAGTTAAACCGAATACGTTAATTATTAACCGACAAAGATGAATTTTCTATCAAAAGGGGCACTTTCAACAAAATTTATAAAATATTAACCAAATAGTTGAGTTTTCAACTAAACAAAAATAGTTTTTGAATCGAAATTGGAATCGTAAAATTTGCACTTTGAAAATTAATTTTCAATATAAAAAAAACGAATTTTCAACTAGTTGAATTTAACTAGAAAAGACAAATTTTCAACTAAATAGTTGAATCGTCAATCAAGAAGATAAATTTTCAACAAAAAAGGTTAATTTTTAAACACAAAGACCAATTTTCAACAAAAAGTTTCAGTTTTTAAGCTGAAAAGTCGAACGTTTTAGAAAACAGTTGACTTTTAAACCGGAAAATGTGAATTTTCAATAAAAAAATTAATTTTCAATCAAGAAAAAAAAATGAATTTTATATAAGAAAGACTAATGATTTAATATAAAAGACGATGTTTCAACAAAATTGTAGAATTGTTAAGCCAAAAAGACGAATTATTTACATAATAGTTGAATTTTCATCTCAAAAATATGATTTTTCCAAAAAAACGTTAATTTTCTACCAAATAGTTAAATTTTCAAATGAATAGTTTGATTTGTATCCAAATAGTTGAATTTTTCACCAAAATAGTTTAGTTTTCAACAGAAAATATACATTTTCAACGAAATTTATGAATTTTTAACAAGAAAGTGAATTTTCAGTCAAATTGTTCAATTTTGTACAAAATAGTTGAATTTTCAACAAAAAAGTTAATTTAAAACCCAACAGTTTAATTTCAACAACAAAAAATGAATTTTTAACAAAGTAGTTTAATCTTAAACCAAATAGTCGATTTTTCAAACAAAACAGTTAAATTCCCAAGAGAACACCTACATTTTTAAAAAAATTCTTGAATTTTCAGCTAGAAAAGAGCAATTATTAACCAAAAATAGAATAGTTACATATTCAGTTTAAAAAATAAATTCTCGACTGACAAAAAACGTATTTTCAACCAAATATTTGAATTTTCAACCAAAGAGATGAATCTTGAACAACAAAATTAATTTTCAACTAAGATGTTGAACATTCAACCAAAAAGATTTTTTTTCAACCAAGTTGAACTCTGAATTAAAAAATTTGTCAAAATATTTTCAGCCGAATAGTTGAAGTTTCAAATGAAAAAATAATAAATTTTAAACCCGAAATAAAATAGTTTAATTTTCAGTTGAAAAATTATCTTTAAGATAAAAATCAAACAAATTTTAACAAAAAAGTTAAATTTTCAATGAAGGATATAAATCATTGACTAAAAAAAATTAATTTTTGATGAAGAAGTAACATTTTCGAAACAATAATTAAATTTTCAACCAAATAGTAGAATGTTCAACCAAGCGAGATGTATTAAAAGATAAAAATATAATTGTGCACTTTTCAATTGAAAAAAATGAACTGACTAAAATAAATTGAATTTTCTTATTTTGTTCTATTAATTCAGTTCGCATTCAAGCAAAATTCACAAACCCTGTCAAAATTAATCATCCAGAAATGTACTTAACGTTATTTGAGTTTGTAACGTTACATCCACTACCTCCCCCCTCCCCCCTCCTTAGAAAAATGAATATACACTGAAACCTGGAGAATTTCAGACCTTGGCAGTTTGGTGATGCGGGCAACGCGGGGCCGAAATAGAGGCGGTGCTCATTCATGCGTGACAAAACAGCAGCGTAGCGACAGAATATTCACGTTTGGATTTCTCGAATTTATGATCAAGGTCACTGCAAGCGATGGCAGAAACCGTACTTAAATCCAGGTTTCAGTGTCAGTCTGTCACGTGACAGACTATCAGATGCCCTTAAGAAATTCAAAATTGAAAGAAGGTTTAAACGTTCAAGAATTTTAAATTAGAATCCTTCCAAAAAATATGATTTTGAATTGTTGAATAGGCATTCTCAAAATGTGAAAAGTACGTAAACTCAGAACCTTAACATCTTATTAACAAATGTTAATTGTAGGAAAGATTTATTTGAAACTAAATTCCTTACAATTTCAGTTTCTATAAATTATAATTTAAGAATGAGAAATGTGAAAAATATATTCAATATTATAATTCTAAATGAGAAAATGAAATTAAAAATTCAGTTATTTACTAAATGAACAGTTTGCAGACAATCCCTTTGAAAGTGTGCCATATATTGGAACGCAGCTGGCTAAAATTGTTCAGCAAGCCGTGAATTCCACTAATCCTGTTCGAAACTTTCGATGTGATTATTTCGAATGTCACAGTTCTCTCGAATATAACCTCATAAAAAAATAGATAAAAAAGGCAAAACAGGTTTAAATCGATTTTCAGTTAGTCGCAGGAATTTCTGATAAAAAACATCACCATCAGCTGTATAACACTCTGATCATAAATTCAGTTATTTCATGAAAAAATTTGCTCTAATTATTCTTACTGGACTTACTGTTAACAAATAAGTTATTAATTATAGAAGCGCTAAAATCCAAATTATTTTCGAAACTTGTGTTCAAAGTTTCGACATAAACTCGATTAAGCCATGCATAAAATATTGTCTTTATAGTCTATAGGACGTAATTTCGACGACAGCAAGTAAGGGACCGTACTTAAATTACTTTAACTTTACTTAAATTACTTCAATTATGTTACGATTTTTTACGGAAGGGGGAGGGGGGGTCGCTCGTTCATGTACCTAATTTTTGGAAATTTGCGAATGAAACAAAAAAACTCACAGTAATTGTATAGAAGTCAGGAAAAAGTCAGGGATTTTGAAAAAAAATCTTGCAAAAGTCAGAGAATTTCTATAACTTTAAATAACTGTCGAGCAGAACAGATTTGGAATATTTCAATTTTAATTTGAAATGATTTTATTCCGTTTATAAAAGATTCTAGGTTAAAAATGTTACAAGTTTGAGATTTTGGTATTTAATTATTAATGGTCAGGGAAAGTGAAAAATTATTTAGGGGAAAATTAGGGAATTTTTAAAATGAAGTTTTGCGGTAACTTGAAATAATATTCTTGTTAGTAATTTATTTGCCTTGTATTTATATTGTGGCACAATAGGCAATATAGCTTGAGCGCCAGGGGAGCTCTCCATGGGCTTCCCGCCCGATTTTAAAACTAAACTTAACTAACTATATTTATATTACTTTTTTTCGCAAACTCTTTCTCCTGAAGATTATCTTTTTAGCTATAAAATTTATTATTTGTTTGAAAATTTAACAGTTTTGTTCAAAAGTAATTCTTTTTGGTTGAAAATCAAACTATTTATTTGAAAATTGGTTTACTTGATTTAAAAATTCATCTGTTTTAGTAGAAATTTCTTCTTTCTTGGATAAAAATGCAACTATTTGGTTGAAGATTCAATAAGTTTGTTAAAAAGTCATCCTATCTGTTCAAAAATTCAACTGTTTTGTTGAAAATTCGTCTCTTTGGTTTAAGTTGAAAAATTATCTTCAAGATAAAAAGCAAACGAATTTTAACAAAATAGTTAAATTTGCAATCAAAGATATAAATCATTGACTGAAAAAAATTAATTTTTGATAAAGAAGTAACATTTTCAAAACAATAATTAAATTTTCAACCAAATAGTAGAACGTTTAACCAAGCGAGACGCATTACAAAAGAAAAATATAATTGTGCACTTTTCAATTGAAAAATATAAACTTCTAACTAAAATAAGTTGAATTTTCTTATTTTTTCCTATTAATTCAGTTCGCATTTAGGCAAAATTCACAAACACTGTCAAAATTAATCATCCGGAAACGTACTTATCGTTATTCAAGTTTGTAGCGTTACATCCACTTGCCCCCCCCCCCCCCCCCCTTAGAAAAATGAATATACACTGAAACCTGGATTTAAGAAACCTGGGTTAAAGACGTCCCTAGAATTTTAGTCCTTGGCATTTTGGTGATGCGGGGACCACGGGGCCAAAATACAGGCGGTGTTCATTCATGCGTGATAAATGGTTGAAGATTCAATAAGTTTGTTAAAAAGTCATCCTTTCTGTTTGAAAATTCAACTGTTTTGTTGAAAATTCGTCTTTTTGGTTTAAAAAATCAGTATATTATAACATTAACTTTCAATTATCAAGAAGATAATTTAAAGTTAAAGTTAAAAAGTCATCTTTCTTGGTTAAAAATTCAACTGTTTTCTTGAAAATTCGCCTTTTGGTGTTGAAAAATCAAGTATCTTCGTAGAAAATTGACTTCTTGTTTAAAACTCATATTTCAATGTTGAATAGTCGAACTAAAATTTTTTTTTGATGAAAACTCAAATTTTTTTGAAATTTGATTTAAAAATTCATCTGTTTTAGTAGAAATTTCATCTTTCTTGGATAAAAGTGCAACTATTTGGTTGAAGATTCAATAAGTTTGTTAAAAAGTCATCCTTTTTGTTTGAAAATTCAAATGTTTTGTTGAAGATTCGTCTTTTTGGTTTAAAAAATCAGTATCTTCGTAGAAAATTGACTTCTTGTTTAATACTCACATTTTTAAATTTAATAGTAAAACTAAAATCTGTTTTTGGATCAGAATTCAAAATTTTTTTTAAATTTCATTTTTTGATTTGAAAATTCATCTGTTTTCGTAGAAATTTCACTCTTCTTGGATAAAAATGCAACTATTTGGTTGAAGATTCAATAATTTTGTTAAAAACTCATTCTTTTTGGTTAAAAATTCAACTCTTTTGTTGAAAATTCAAGTAGCTTCAAAGAAAATTTACTTCTTATTTGAAACTCATATTTAAATTTTGAAAAGTCAAATAAAATCTTTTTTGCATGAAAATTCAATCTTTTTCAAATTTGTCTTTTTTATTTAAAAATTCATCTGTTTGAGTATAAATTTCATCTTTCTTTGATAAAAATTCAACGGTTTGTTTAAAAATTAATCTTGTTTGCTTGAGGATTCAAATATTTTATTTTCAAATTTTGGTTAAACGACTTTGTTGAGAAATCATTTTTTCGTTGAAGATTATTATTATTATTTTATTATTATTTTTAGTTAAAAACGATGCTAAGAATTGATATTTTTTAACTGAAAATTCAACTGCGTGGATACAAGCGGAACTACTTTGTTAATTTTTTTTTTTTTT
>CAKNYM010046195.1:0-29209 GCA_932195095.1 Andricus curvator
CTCGCTCAACTTCCGTATCCGTGTCATCGAGTTCCATAGTTTTATTCTTACTACCAATTTCTCCAAGTGACTACAAATAAAATAATTTTATCATTAAGAAAACTACTTATATTTTTCATGAAACATTATATCTTTAAAAACGTTTTAGGACAATTAAAAAACAAAATTGCTTAGGTTGCGTAACGTTTTTATGAATGATGCATTACATAGAAACAAAGTCTTGATTCAGATCAAAAATAGGCGTGTTCATCAAATTTAAGACAGGATTGATGTATCAGCATGAATTTTTTCCCAAGTATAGCTAATAATAGCCAGAGTAACATAGCTATATAAAGATTCTGATCTGCAAATCACAAACTAAAAATGTTACTCAATATAGAGACCTTGCAAATGCGATACATGTATTTCACATGTTTAATTTCCGTCATTGCCGTAATTGAAATTAATTTGAAAGGCCGTAGAATGGATAATACTTTACATAAAATATTTATAATAATTTTACATGAAAAGCGGCAAGCAGGGTTAATTTTTTGAAATGCATTCACAGATTACATATAATAACATTTCTCACCTCGTTATATTTATTTTCGATTTATATTTTGATCAATCTATTTCCACTGTATTTACCAACGGCATTACGCACAATTTATCCTCGCCATACGGAATACAGACACATTTTCTTTCAATCATTGCAGGGAAAAAAGGAATTATGTTCTCAGATTCTTTCATAATTATCGAGAAATTAGTAGATGTAAACTTCTGATTTTTGCAGAGCACTTCATCTTGATTTTGCATTTCTTTACCTAAAAAAAATTGATGGCACGTATTTCTCAAAGTTTTAACAAAAAAAAAAAGATGTGTTATTGATAGAAATCGCCCATGTGAAGTTTTTATAACACAGTTTTTTCTTTTTAAATGTCTTGGATACATACTGCTGTGGAAAAGTGTGTGTTGGAAAATGAATCGATCAAATGATGTAGCGTCAATTTTAACTTCTTCTTTGAGAAATTGTTCAATTAATAATTTCTGTAAATTAGTTAAATTAATTTCTTGACCAACTCCGAATACACTTAAATCTTCTCCATACTGAATGCACCGTTTGACTTTGCACTGTTTCATAATGGACACAAATATAGTTTTTCCCCTCAAACTGCAATCAGGCCTATTAAAAACTGTTGAACACAGCTTTACGTATTTCAATCGTGCATAAAATTTCACAATCTGCTCTGGAATATACTAGGTTCCTTTGAACAAAACTTTCAGCACCCCATTATAATGTTCAAACGGGAAGGTTGACCATGACCAAAGGGCACCGAAGTTTTTTACTCTTTGTGGAATGTGCAACAGCACGTGGACATTATACTTCATATACTTTTTGTCATACTATGATTCAAATTGAAGAACAAATAATCGAATTGCTGCCGTTGCTGCTGCGTACTCAGCGTCACTTATTTTTGTTTGCAGAAAAATCCGAATGCTGTAAGCAAATAAGAACCAATGCTGGTAATATTTATTTGGCAATAATTCTTTAAAGCACACATGAGAGTAGTAAATGAGGAAGTTTTTCCATTCAGATGCCTTCCACAAGGCGCACTCAGTTACTGATCGTGGGCAACGTATTAATTCGCATGGAGGTTTCATCCGCAAGAGTCGATTATCCACCTCATTTATTTTCTTCCCAAATACCAATCTTCAGTATGATACTGTGAATTGAATAATAAATCTACCACCAGTTCAGTAACACCTTCAGTCACAGAATGCAGGTACTCCGGTGGGAACGATAAAATAATGTGAAATATTGGTAAGCGCATTACAACGGAAGGCCCTTTTACGCCATTAACATCTTTTTCTTTCGTTTGGTTAACAACTTTCTCCACATCTCTGTTGTGTTGCTCGCACGTACGCGATTCGTGTATGTCTCCGCAGTACACTCGGCTGAATCCATATCCAAATGGAACCACTTCTCCAGGGTGAAGGCAATAAGTACAATCATGTGATCCATTATACTGCTTTAGATTTTGAACCGCACATCGAGCAACTGAATCAACAGGTGCAAGTAATGTGTGAACTTTGATCGGGATTGGCTCCGCATGTATGAAGGTTTCGCTCTCGAAACCTGTTTGATGTAGTTCTATCAATTCCTCAATAAACGGATTTAAAAATAAATTCATTGGAGGTTTCTTTGACGCAAACCATATTCCACAACACATCATGTTGTCTTTCCTTAGCCGATACGGTAACCCGTTGACTTGTACCAAAATGGCCCAAATGGATGGTCTTGCTGAAATTAAAATTTTAATGCCATCTACGAACCACTGAATAGTTTTGTCATGGTCTTCAATAACGTTCTCTTCTCTTAATATACGATAAAATTTTCCGTTTATAATATCCGATTCTTCGCCATTTGTTTTCCGAAAATCTTCAAAATATTTACTTCTTACCAGCACTTACTTCTTACTCAATACCAACAGCCATACCACGCTGAAAAAACCAGTTCTCGTCAGCTCACTGAAGTTAAGCAGCGTTGGGCGCGGTTAGCACTTGGATGGGTGACCATTCGAGAAAACTGAGTGCTGTTGGCACATCGTGGGTGTGGTGAGCCCACACTTGTAGTTATTTACTACAAGTTATCAACCTAGAAACACTACCCGAATCGGGTAGTGTCACGCCTACCCCGAAAGGGAAATGGCTTAATGGTATACTACCAGCTGAATTAATTGTTCTTTGAGAGGAACATAAAGATAATAATGTCCAGCTCTGTGCTCTTCACATTTTACAAATTCTACATTGCACTTTTCGCAATTTACTTTTTCAGAATTTCCAAATTTCAGAATACAATCACAGTATATGCAAAAATAATATCTTATGGTATTGGGGTTTGGAAACAATTTCAAGAAATTATATTTTGATCCATGCACGTCGAATGGCAAATGAGAATCTATGACTCGTAAAGTGCTACGAAGAGATTGTGCTAATATTATTGCTTCACTTTCTTCTTTTGACAGTTTGCAAGTTTCATGAATCAGAGTTCTGACCTGCAAATTAAGCGGGTTTTCAAATAACTATAATATAAATTCATTAATAGAAAATGCAACGAAAATGGAAGCATATTTAATAATTTCCTTGGAAATGCTTTTTTCATATCAATTTTAATTCTTTTACATTTGGCTTATTCTTAAAGGGATAGCGCACCTCACAAAAAAAAATTGGTCAATATTTTTTGTGTGTGAGTATACTCAACATTTGAAACTTTTTGAAATATTTTTTAATAAAAGGTACTAATATAGCGATACAACTTCAGGGATCACAGCGCGAAATGACCTCACAGAAGGATAAATAGGATGATTTTCTTCACGAAAAAGGGGTGAACTTTCACATGTAGAAAAGATGAAACAATCTTTTTACAAGACATTTCATATTTTTATTCAACTCTATGCTTATATTTCATTATTTGTCAGTCAATTTTCTAAATCTACGCCAAGTATATTAATCATACAGGCCAACAATAAAAGTACAACATAGATGTGTGTCATTTCCCGTAGATTTTTGCTCACTGAATCTGAATCCGAAAGTGGAATCACTCCACCTCTTTTGTGAGACATAGTAGAGACTTTGAAATGGGTTTTAATGAATACCAAAACCTTGTATTTTAAAGTAGGATCACATATAATATTATGAGAAAATCATACAACGGCCATACCACGCTGAAAACCCCAGTTCTCGTCAGATCACTGAAGTTAAGCAGCGTTGGACGCGGTTAGTACTTGGATGGATGACCATTCAAGAATACTGACATGAGTGCTGTTGGCACATCGTGGGTGTGGTGAGCCCACACTTGTAGTTATTTATAACTACAAGAAAAACCTAGAAACACTACCCGAATCGGGTAGTGTCACGCCTACCCTGAAAGGGAAATGGTTTAATGGTATATATATATATATATATATTTGAAGTGTCGTTTGCAGTATACGAAAATTATGCTTGGGCTTGCATGCATTCTGGTACCCTTCGACTGCATGGGTGCGAACCTGATTGCCAAAAAATCAAAAGTGTCCAATAAATAACATTTTTTAATAATTCTTGTTATTTATATTTCAAGATGCCATACATTTTGTACTTTCGTTGTAGACCTGTTCTAGTTTTTAGTTCACAACGTAGACTAGAGGAACAGATATATCTCAAAATATATATTTTTTAATTAATCTGGAATTTTTTCCTTTTGTAAACAAATTTCATGTTTTGCTTTATTTGAAACAAAATTTTCTCAGAACGCGCTACGCCATTTTATTACTACAGAAAAAATGTCTTCAGCTTTTGATTTTTAGAACGAATAACTCTGAAAATAAAAAATGCCTTCATTCTTTGCTTTACAATTAGTTTTGTTAAAGAATAAACCCGAAATTCTACAAAATAAAAGGCCATTTGGATCATGTTTTTACTGCAATTTTTCACAGTAATACAGGAATATGAATTTCAGTAAAAAAAGTAGGTGGACTTTCAGATGTAACCAACAGGATCATTTACCGGTTGAAAGTCAACTGATGATTGAAATATGACTTCCAGTTACTCGCTTGGTTGAAAGTCAACCGCTTTATGCACGTGAAATGAAAATTTTAGGTTAATTTAAGACAAATATTGTTGACATCCCGCCAAAAATTTACTTAATTTTTTTGGAGATTATAACATATCCTACTTATAAAATACGATTAAAATGATCAAAATAAGATAAGGAAATTTATTTCCCGTAAAAACTAGAACTTTTCTTCACCTCCATGACAATGTATTCCTTGGAATTTGTCTCAGCTTTAACTAATGAAAAACTTTTCACAAACGACGCACATGTCCAACACATAGATTTAAGCAGGCATCGAATAACACTGGCTTTTCATAATTTCTGGATATCAAACATTTTTGAAATAGTTTTGTGTTATTTAAGTACAAACGTTTCACAGAATACTTAAATTTACATGATCCAAATTACCGAGATCCACGCTTCAATCGACATTTCTTCTAATTGTTCGCGAATCGCAGTTGGCGCACACATTTCTGCTAGCGCAAATGAATTTCAGATCGTACGACTGAAAATCATTCGGAAGTTACCATACCTACCATTTGTTCTTTGTATCACTACATATTTCAGACAGAGACACGGTATTTAAGATCAATTTATGGTTGAAGTTAATTGACTTAATTAACTTAAATTTAAGTTAAAAATGAAATTTAGTTATTCTTAAAATTCAGATTCTTGTATTACTGTGTTGCCGCAAAGTCGGAAAATATAAAGGTTTGTTTTCCTTGTGCAAAGATTAAGATCACATTGCATAATGTAATCATATTCAGTAACCAATTACGACGATGAAAGTAAATCTATTACCTCATTTTCTTCAACATAATCTTCTACTCTCATTGAAAAAATTTGATCAGCATCCTAAAAAATTTCATCTTCAGATTCCCTCTCCTCAAAATACACATCTTCTTGTGATTCCATATCAATAATTTCACTCTGAACATCTTGAAAAAGAAAGTCTTCATACTGATGAGCCTGTGCATTATCGGCTGCCTCGTTTTGATTGTCTCTTTCTAAGTCATGTCCAATTATTGGCACATTAGTTTTATCAATTGACCTTTCATTATTATCATCGCTTTCAATTCTTTCCGTTGTAATAGTAATTGTATCCCGATTTGTAATCTCATGATCCGCATCAAGAATAACAATCTACAAAAAATACTATCCGTGTTACAGAAGTAGTGGTAACTGAAAGCCGGTATTTATTACCATTTAGAATTAATATTTAGAAATAACATTAATATATACACTAGACTCTACTTCGCTGCCAATCAATAATACATATTACCACAATAATATTTGAAGGGGATTCAATGTTTTGGCATGATAGCATGTGCAATATTTATAATAATATTTATCAGGGGTGATTCAAGATATATACGTATTACGTATGTAACAATGGTTGTTTAGGACCACCAGGTGGAAAATACTGTAGTCTGCCGGAGTTCACCACTGGCGCAGTCCTGGCCCAGTACTGGCCACCAGTACAGATAATCAGCAATTTGCCCAGTACTGGTGAACGGTCGGCTCCACGAGCGGGGCAGTACTAT
Organism: Andricus curvator; assembly: GCA_932195095.1. Taxonomy (NCBI): domain Eukaryota; kingdom Metazoa; phylum Arthropoda; class Insecta; order Hymenoptera; family Cynipidae; genus Andricus; species Andricus curvator. Next base: position 6,118 of record CAKNYM010046195.1, read on the forward strand.
GCAGACAGTATAAATATTTAAAAAGTAAAAAAAAATACGTTCAAAAATATGGTTCATGTGTTCTAAAATTTCGAAAAACTATAAACACAAATAGCGCGAAAACAATTTTTTTTCTGTTTCTTTTTTTAAGGAAAAAAATTCTAGGTTCCATCTTTATGATAAATTGTAAATGTTCAGAAAAAGTTGCCTTTGATGTAATTCTTAATCGTTGTAAAATAGTCTAAGACACCTAAAAAGCAAAACGTTACATGCAAGTGTAAAAAAATGGTTATTAACAAAAATTGTCGCAGTACGTAATACAATTTTTAAGCTCCTTCGATACAAGTTTTAAATGCTCATTAAAAATGATATATTTTCACATTAAAAGTTGCAAAATGCTCTAAAACGTGAAAAAGGCCAAATATTGCACGAAGAAAAATTGTAATCGATTTAAATTATTTATTTAAAAATTATTTTATTTATATTCCCGTTAAGGCCACGTGACGAGTGCGTCACGTGACCGGATTCCTACCTTACCGACACTTTTTTGATTTGTTAACTTATTTTCGCACGAATAGCCACATCGACTTGAAAATTTGGGATAATAAATAAGAAGCACTGAGAAAGATGGGTCTGGTCCTACATTCTTATAATTATGAAAAAAGTTTTTTTTGTAAATAATTTTTTTTTTGCTTTTTTCATGATTATTAAAATTTAGGATCAGACCCACCTTTTTTAGTGCTTCTTATTTATTATCCCAAATTTTCAACTCGATGTGGCTACTTGTGTGAAAATAATTTAACAAATAAAAGAAGTGTCGGCAAGGTAGGAATCCGGTCACGTGACCCACTCGTCACATGGCCTTAAGAGTTCATTTATTTTACATCTAAATGATGCCGTATTTTAATAAAAAAATGTATGAGAAAAAGTAGTTAAAAAATGGTTTTAACTTTTTTGAGCTGTGGCTTATGAGGATGGTTTTCTCATTGAGTTTCAATTATGTAGGTATAAAGTAACGGTTAATAATACCGACTGCTAGGCGATAGATTCAGGCGTTGATGTAGGTTCGAAACTCCGTAGCGTTAGACATTTTATTTGTAAAATAATGTTTAAAAATGTAATATATGTATTCATTCTAAGCAGGACCATTCATATTTATAGACAAAATCCTCGCAATCAATTATTATTTATTTTTTTAATACGCTTTTTTGTTATATCTTTAGAGTATAGCAATAGTGGGTGTTAAAATTGAATAAAAAGTTTAACATTTACACTGTTGTAATTAAAAATTATATTCGGACGATATACAGTCGTATGATGATGAATGGATGGTCCTAAAAACAACTGAATGATTTTTTCTCATTTTTAAATACACCAGTGGTTTGCCAGTACAGAACCAGAACAGCGAAAAATAATTTTTTCTCTCAATTGTTTTTTATTTACATTGCCAATGATATGCAGTGTAATCAAAAATCAAAACGTGTCAGTAGAAATTATTTGTTGATGTTTTAATCAAATTATTTAAACAAATGAGCATTGTGGACCTGGGACTCATTTGGGGGAAAAAAAAAGTTTCAATGGTAGCATAACTTTTGAAAAATCCTTTAAAATCTTTTAAAATCCCCTAGAAGCTTGGGGATATCTTACCACTTGGAATATTTAAAATCGCTTGAAATCTCTTAAAATCTTAGAAGTTTTTAGAAATTGCTAGAAGTCCATCATAGAAAAAACATAAGATAAACTTTACATCGATTTCCGACGAAAGATTCTTTGCAACAAAAATTAACTTCAGAGGATAAACTTTACACAAATATCGGTTAAACTTTCTTTTGTTTTTCCATGCCAAACACATGTATTTTGAAAGACGCGAAGTTGGCTGAACAAAACTTTATCGCTCTAAAAAATTTCCTGCAGCAAATTTTATCCTCAGTTTTTTCTGTGATTTCACTTCAATCTATTCCCTGACGTTCTCTAGAAATCTATTAGGATGCCTTCAAATCTTTTAAATATCCCGTAAAACATCTTGAAATCTGTAATATCTTTCACAATTCCTCGAAAAATCATGAAATCTGTAAAATCCTCTAAAATCCCGTAAAATCCAAAAAAAAACCTGATAAAACCCCCTGAAATCTTTTGAAATACACCAAAAGCTTTGGAATCCCTTGAAATATTTATAATCCATTAAAATTCACTGAAATCTATTAAAAACCCTTCAATTGTTTTCAAATCCACTGAAATCGCTGAAAAACTCGCTAATATTCTTAATCCCGTGAAATCTAAAGACATTTCTTATAATCTTATGGAACCTTTTAACTTCTTTTGAAACGCTATGAATGCCTCAAATATTCTAAAATTCCTTGAAACCCATTGATATTTTATAGAACTTTAAAGTCCTTGGAGATCCTATGAAATCGCGTATGTGTGGTAAAATTCCTACAAATCTCTTAAAATACTATGAAATCCCGTGAATTATCTTGAAATTTGTAATAAGTATCTCTTAAAATTTCTTTAAAAAATTTAAAAACTTTGGAATCAGATCTAGCGAAGAAGTTTTAAAATATGTGAAAATCAGTGAAATCTCAATGTTTCAAATTTGGAGAGTAATATGTACTTATAAAATAAAAAAGAAATATCGATTATCGAAATTTAGTTACTAAAAATATTTGATAACATAATTTTAGGAGCTTCAAGAGAAAATAAATAGAATAGTATATTACATAGCTAGGGGCAAAAGACGGCGATTTCTGAAGAGTGTAAAATTTTCTGCTCGAGCTATGGACGACATTTTTCATAACAAGCGCATCGGAAGTTCGACTTTCGTTGCATCTTGAGTGATTCGCAGTCGCCTGTTTCAACGTTCTAGTCTACGGATAAAAACAAAACTTTCGACCCACCCAAGAAGCAATGAAAGTCGAACTTTCGATGCGCGTGTATGAAATAGTATATTGTGTGACGAGGGTCGAAAGGAAACGATATCACACGGATAAAATCGTTGCCTCGACCCGAGTCAGGCATACAATTTTTCATCATATCGATAATCGAAAATTCGACTTTCGAATGCCTGTGGAGCGGGTCGATAATCGAGTTTTCTGTCCTAGGGAAGAAAACTCGATTTTTGACCCGCTCCACCCCGAGTAAAAATGCTTCGACTTGAGTTCGACTTGGTGACGTCTTGAGTTCGTCTCCAAGACATCGATGTCTGGCTGCGTCTCAAAACTGAGACGAGACATAAGACAATGTCTTACTTTTATGGTTTCAGCATGGTGATTTCAAGTCGGCGTAACTTGTCTCAAGACGAACCTTTTCGACTCAGAAATGAGACCTCGAATGAGACTGTTAACATATGCGATGGATTAAAATTAATTAATGAAAAATTTGTAAATATTAAACAATTTATTTTTAATTTAAAAATTCAGAATCTGTGGACCTCAACGAGTATAACCCTGAAAAATTTTCCTCAAAAAAATTAAAATTGTAATTTTCTATAAGGATCTCCTAAGCCGTTAGAAATACGTAAAAACAAACAACATTTTCGGTATCGTCGTCAAACAGGTATAATACAAATGAAAATCTATAAATTAATTGATTCAATATATATATATATATATATATATATTGTGTAAAAATATACAAAATTGTTTAATTATTAGCAAAGATTAGCTTTTATGCCAGTCAGAATGACCCTTTTTTCAGGGCAGGTATATACTCGAAGTTATAAACCGCTCGACTCGAAGTCATACAAATTCGACTCAAGATATAAATATATGTCTTTAAGACATAGAAACTTGTCTCCAAGACATAAATTGTAGTCTGGCTCCGTCTCAATAAGGAGACACGCTGGAGTCGAACTTTTCGACTTCAGCGTATCTTGATTGGGGGCAATTCAAGTCGAAACCAAGTCGAAGAATTTTTACTTGGGCAGGCATCAAAAGTCGAATTTTCGATTGAGGTATTATGAAAAAATATATTTGAAGGGTAGCGGTCCAAAACGGTGTGAGGGACATTTTGTCAATTTTTCAGGAGAGCGAAAAAACATTCTGTAAAATCGAAATCACCATTTAAAGATAAAACAAAAGTCAACTCCCGAGCTGAAGTATTACTGATTTGAGGCCAAAAAAGTTTGATCAGAAAAAGTTAGCCAGTTTAGAGGAAATAGATGTGGAAGTTGACAATCTGAAACTGAAACTACCCTAAAATTGGAGCGGGCTCAGCTGCGGATTGAGATAAACAATTCCATGTTTAGTTTCTTAAAAAAAATAAAAACATGCTCCCGAGATATTGAGTGTGTGAATATGGGTAAACAATGTTTGCAGTAAAAAAGTTAACCAGTTTGGAGAAAATCGACCGAGAATGCTGACCCTAGAATTTCACAGGTTTGAAAATCGGTTTGCGGTAGCGATTAAAAGTATAATTTTGATTTTTTTTACAAAAATAAGAATATCCTTTCGAGATATAGGAATTCTGAATGAAAATAAAAAATTGTTGATCCAAAAAAGTTATTCAGTTCAGAGGAAATGAAATTTTTGTATGACGATGTAGCGGTGTAACAGATTATTTTTCACTTTTTTCGTCGTGAAAGTAATTAAATGTGATTATTTTATATTAAATTTGACTTTACTTGGAATAAGTTTTGTTGGTAAATAAAAAACAAACTAGTTACATCACAAAAACTTCGTATTTTTTGAAAAAAATGATAATTTAAAAAGTTTTCAATTTTTAGGTTAGGATGGCACTGATATGTTAGTTTAAAAAATTTAATTTTGTCATTTTATTTATTAAAAAACGCTTAAGAAGAGAAATATTATTTACAATCTATCCACTTTTTCTCCACAGCGTCTCGGCATAATTACAATTTATTGGTTGTAATTAATAAAAATCCGTAAGTTTAAGTCAGCCCCCTGGCACTTTCATGGTGGCCTGTATTATAAAAGTTGGCTGAAAGGTGGATCACGGCCACCAGGCGAAAGCGTGGCGCTGATTACCTATAGGGCCGACTTTCTTTAAAATAAATGGCAAAAATGCAAATATTTATGTTTTTTTAAAATCTGAACCGCTTTTTCGTGTTTTTTTAATGGAAAAAAGAAGTTAAATGTTTTTGGCATATACTAGTATAAAATATATAACGAAAAAAGTGAAATATATTAAGTTTCTAAGTGATTAAATGTGTGAAAGCAATACGAAAAATTTTTCCAAGATAATACATTTAATATAATAAATTTAAACAAAGTAATAACAATAAAATTGTTATTAATTAAATAATTAATTAATTTATGAACTTTAGTGTCACGATTTTAAATTAAAATTAAATTTTGGGTCGTAAAAATTCATGTACCTAATTTAATATTAAAACAGTATAAAGTAACTTACCAAATTATTTTACAATTATAAAAATGGAAATAATCAAGAGGTATGTATATGAGATTAATAAAAAGGCAATTTTTAAATTTAAAAAGTATAATTCTTATGAATCTTATATGTAATATAAAATTTCAATAAATAAAACGAATGCAACAAGCATTTCAAAAAATTATAACTTTCTGTAAAACACAACAGTAATAATATGTAATTTTATGTACAAAAAAAGTTTATATTTTCTTTAGATTAGTTAAATTAGTTAAATTCTTCAAATTAGTTAAATTTTCAACAATTAAATTAGTTAAATTAGTTAAATTTTCAAAATGTTTTTCAGGCTTTTCGTCTCGTCCCAAATGGAGTGTTGGTACGGCTCCTTCTCGAAGTCGCGGCCTTTTATACGGAGTCTACAAAAAATAGTTTATTTAAAATTTATTTATTCAATATTAAAATTTGGTTAATAATGAAAAAAATATTTTTACCACAAATAAGTATAGCGCGTTCTCAAATTTAAATAATTGCCAATATAAAATAGTATGCCAAGAGAATATGATGAATTATTGATACTCATATACAAATTATTTGCATTATTTTTTGAAATTTTACAAATTGTAAATAGAAAATATATTTTTTGGAGCTAAAGATATTATTATTTAGTTCTTTAAATTATTTTTTTTTTAAACTATTTTATTCCACGAATTCATGTTTAAACTCTGGCGGAATTTGTATTTCAAAGTACATAATAGAAAAAAGCAATATATACATAAAGGAAAATAAATACGATAATTAAATTCGTACAATAACGTACTGTTCCTAAAACAGTTCCGTCAGGACCAGTAATTCGTTCTTTAATAATAATTTAATAGTAATTAATAATAATAATAGTAATTCTTTCTTAATTCTTTCTAACCAGTTCTTTCGCGGATGATGTCACTTTCTGCAAAATGTCTCTCACAAACCGCTTGACCTTCTTTGACTTTAATGTATCTCTCAAAATTACTTTTTGCCATTTTTTGATTGACACTTTGTCTTTTGGCACATAAAAAAACCGTTGAGTTTGCTCCTCCGAACTCCGTTTCTTTTTGTAACCAGAATCACAGTTCACTGCTAAACACTTCACCATGTTCAATGTTTTTTCAATTAATTATATATCACTGATCATTTTCAGCAAAAAAAAACGAAAAAAGGACTAATAAACTATCAGAAAATATAAAAAAAACTTCGAATGTTGACAATTTTGCCATGTATTTTCAAGAAAGTCGGCCCTATAGGTAATCAGCGCTTCGCTCGGGCAATTTAAGTACTAACGCGGAGGGCAGTCAAATGTGTGCCCATTTTTAGCTTTGAGTGCCAGGGAGCTGGTTTAAGTCAACACGATTCACGCTACATAACCAACGACGTTGCGCCTGCGCGCGCTGCAATCGTGTGATGCACAGAATGTGCGTTCCCCCGTTTTGTCACGCGAATTTTTTATTGCTATACTACAAAATGCGATTTCGAGCAAATCCTTTTAACAGGATGTGTATTTGATATTTAAATAATTTTTGGGCCAATAAACCCATTTTCGTCAAAATGTCCCATACACCCTTCTGGACCGCTACCCTTCATTTGTACGTCCGTATTAAAACAGCCTACTTTGACGATTGTCAATAAGGGTCAACTTTAGGTGTAATTCTACCTGAAGCTAACCCTTATTGAAAAGCAGCAAAGTGGGCTGTTTCAATACCGGCGCCTTTTCCCTTAAACTGGCACTGAGTTAGGACACGACCTTTCGTGCAATACAGATAATTTAAAAAGCTTAAAATCTGAATGGTTGCCAAGTTGAGAGAAAGACAACACAGTATAGAATTTTTCATTTTTTCTTACATCCTGAAAAAAACCACCGCTTACATCGAAAAAATAACTATTGCAGAGCAGTTAAATATGCTATACTTGTACGAGGAAGTTAAATTATTTTCACTCACATTTTGAATTTCTTTTAAAGACCATTCAAGGTTTGAGATCTCTTATCACTTACGAATTTAATACAAAAATTCGGTTGCTTATTCTTCTTATTATAATTTTACTTGAAAGAACTAAAAATTATCTTTCTCTGCTATGTAAATAAAAATCGTCGTTATTTGTCAACTTAAACAGTATATACTTTGTCATTCTTTACTCAGGATGGCGAGCGAAAACGGATTTCAAAATTCCCTGACATTTCCCTGACCGAAAGATGAAATTCCCTGACTACTTTTTTGCTTTCTTTCTTATCTGAGACTACGAAATACCTTTTCATTGGAATGAAATTAATGAAACTAAGTAATTTTTTTCGCATCGGGTTCATATCTTCGTTATTGACAACAAAAATTAGATTGTTTCACGAATTTCATCCCAGTTTTGACAGCCGTCGTATATTGGGTGAACAGAGCCAATTTTCGGCATGTATGACGCCCGGACTTTAAAAAATCGGCTTGCTGCGCGGGCACATTCTCATCGCGCGCTGCGCGCGGCTCGCAAGTTTGAGCGCGCCTAGGACGCGTCACTGCTGGTTCTCGCGCTTCGCGCTCGATAATGTTTTCTATATATATTTTCTATATTCACTCAGAGAAAAATTCTTCTTGAAACAAAATAGAGATCCTCAAGGGAGAATTGAGACGCGGGGTACTCAAATTCTGATTGGTGCCGCTGTACCGGAACCGGCTATTCTAAAAATGGTGCGATTTTCAAATAGAGTGTTCATTTCACAACAGATTTAATACAAAATAAAGAGAATATCATTGAACTAAACATTTAAAATAAACGAAGTGTAATTAAAAATCACTTTTAGGCATATATATTATACACATTTCCATAAATAATATTGGTTAAATAAATACATTTTGTAGGTTGGAAGCAAAGCTTTGGTTTGAAAAGGTTATACATACAAATAAAGTAAACATAAATTGTAGGAAAGGATGAAGATTTAAATGATGAAATTTCATAAGTTCATATTCTGAAAATAATTGAAAAATCAGTTTTAAGAAAAATGCATACATTTTTCTTAAGAAACATGAAATAAAGGAAAAAGTAACATGAGTGAAAAGCTATTATTATTTCACACTTAAAAACGATATGGACAAATAAAAAACATATCATTGATATGTCGCGTGCATCGCCATGCTTTGCTGGAGTACTTTTTATCAATATTTTTTTCTTTGGTCTTCGATTGATTAAAAATTCCAATCTGCTCGATTGATATTCTGAATTAACAATTCTCGAAGTTTGGGATCTCGCGGAATTTGTTTCAGGAAAAACCCGTTTTTAGATGAATCATTGCAGTATAAAATATAGCAATTTACCATTTTTGAAAAACACTTATATCTCAGAAAATATTATCAATATTTTTCTTTGGAAAGTAGGTTATACACAACCTCTTTCACTTCTTCATTGATCACAAAACTCGCATATCACACTTCACACATAGCTTCAATATAAATAAACTAAGAAAAATAATTTATAATAAATAATGGGCCTGCATTACGCAGTTTCCATTTTTTAATACTTTTGCTTAAATACGAAAATTTCTCGATGCTCGCTCGCGTGCTGTCACGTATTGCGCTACATGTCATTTTTCAAACTGGTCTACTTGGTAGCCTATTCGCAGGTATAAATGGAACTTCTGCAGGCATTTAAAACTGTAATCTGAGTAGCTTTAAACGAGCAGCACTGAAACGGCACTGGTCAGTGCCGTTTGAGTGACGTTTGAGTGCCGTTCCATTGGCAGGGTACTTTGCCACGCTCCACACATCGTAAGGTAAAGGCGGTTAGGAATATAGAATACACTAGCAGACCCGACAGACGTTGTCCTGTATCAACAACAATTTATAAATACAAAATTAATTAAATAAACATTTTCCAGTGGACTGAATTGTGAATCTAAACCATTCTCGAATCCACTGGAACACACACACAAAATTTCATCAGAATCGGTCCAGCCGTTTAGGAGGAGTTCAGTCACATACACACGGACAGAAGAATTATATATATATATATATATATATAAAGATAGACAGCGTCACAATGGTATATAGTGTGTAACTGTATACAGTCCATTTAGTGTATACTCGGGATAAACAGTGAAAACAGCGCAGACTTGAATGCACATTTCTTATTGGTAGTTTCAAGTCACGTGATGTGTGTACATTTATTTCAAATCTTGCAAATGAAATAGTATGATTCCTTTGTTAAGCCCCTTTCAAACTGCATAGGGATATTCATTATTACAAACGTCTCTCCAATTTAATTACATTTACATGTATATTTTTATAACTATTCACATATTTATATGTTGCAATATTTTTGTATGCATCGAAAGATATAAGCTTTTTTAGATGGTAGTACTTTCGGCGCGCGTAGGTTGGGGCGCATTGGTGCGTGAAGCAAACACCGCTCTTCTCAGTTGAAGCGAAGACCACGCAGTTGCCTATGTCGCATCGCGTAACCCGCGCGAGTGAAACCGGCCGGTACTCAAACACGTGCACGCGAAATTTCAATTTTTTGTTTTCGTAAATTGTGCGGTTCGTAAAGTATAATAGGATATATCCTTTCAAGAGGAAGTGAGTGACTTCAAGATGGCTTTTTGCTATCTTAAGTACGTCATTGCGTGCAAAAGTGAGAAAAAAAAACATGAAAAGTGTGAAATCGTGCCACTGAGTCGAATTGTAAAGTTCGACGCCAACCAAATCAAAAACACATCATTTAAAGTGAAATGCGGTGGGAAGTTCTGAGATGCAGTAATCTCATTTGTTGCCGGTAAGTCCTCTTTTCATTAATATATTATTGATTAACTTTTTGGTCCGACATGGATTTTTTTCATTGAAGATTTATAATTATAGGTGAAAATTCATTTCTTGAATTAAAAATTCAACGATTTTGTTGTTTTTATTCTTATTATTCATTATTTTAATTCAAAAACCTTTTTTTTTGTTAGTTGAAAATTTGATTATTTTGTTGAAAATCCGTTTCTTATGATTGAAAACTCGTTTTTTTCTAAGTTAAAGAATTCTCATCTTAGTTGAAAATTTATTTCTTTGGTTAACAATTTAACTGTTAGTTTGAGAATTCCTATATTTGGTTAAAAACACATCATTTTGGTCGAAAATTAATCTTATTGGTTGAAAGTTTATTTTTCTGGTTATCTTTGATTACAAAATTCAATCTGAAAGAAATATTTACAACGGCCAAGGAAAATGAGAAACCGGTCAGGGAAAATCCGGGAAAGTTAGAGAATAAAGCATCTTAAGTTGAATTGTATTAGGGCTGGGGAAATTTAGAGGTCGAAGAGGATGAAAAGTGGGATAATGTCCTGATTTTCCGATTAATCCATTCGGTCACCCTATCCTTCTATAACTAATACTCTGTTCCAGTACCCATTCATAAACGTAGCTTTATTCAAATTCTTGGAAACAGTCTTAAGCTCAGCTGGGATGGATATTGAAAAACTTTCAACTATTTCCTTTTTTCTTCTTTGTTGAAAATAATTGAAATTTTTTAAAAATATTTGTGAATTCTTTAAAATCTTTGGCAAATTATTTAAATCTTTGTGAAATTTTTATGAAATAATTTTAAATACTTTAAAAATCTTTGCGAAATATTTTGGAAATATTCGGTAATATTTCTGAAATCATTGAAATCTATTTGTGAAATCTTCTGAATCTTCGCGAAATATTTGAAATCTTTGTGAAATCTCTATGAAATTTTTTGCAAATTATTGTAATGTTTGTCAAATATTTGGGAAATTGTTGAAATCTTTGAGAAATCATTGAAGTCATGCACTCTTTAAAATCTATGTAAAATCATCATGAACTAATTGAAGTCTTTATGAAATCTTTTATGTCTATCCGAAATCTTCGTGAAATATTTTCAATTGCTTTGAAATCTTTAAACAATCATTGCATTTTTTTTTGGAAATATTTGGTATTATTTTTAAAGATATTTAAATCTTTTTGAAATCCGTGAAATCTTTGTGTGATCTTTGAGATCTGTCTGAAATCTTCGCAACATATTTGAATCATTTGGAAAATGATTGAAATTTTTGTGAAATCTTTATAAAATATTTTTAAAATCTTTGTAAATTCTTTAAAAGTCTTTGCGAAATATTTTTAATCTTTATGAAATCTTTGGCAAATTATTGCAATCTTTGGCAAATTATTGCAATCTTTGTCAAATCTTCATGAAATCTTTTAAATTTATCTGAAATCTTTGCGAAACCTGTGAAATCTTTGTGAAATCTTTGTGAAATCATTGTGAATACTTTAAAAATCTTTGCGAAATATTTTGGAAATATTCGGTTATATTTCTGAAATCATTGAAATTGGCGAAATCTTCTAAATCTTTGCGAAATATTTGAAATCTTTGGCAAATTATTTCTAGCAAATTTCTGTATCCTTGATAGAAATCTCGCTTTATTGGATGACGTCCAAAAGTATTTATACAAATGATGAAATTGAAAAGCACATGAAAAACATACCAACCTACATTATTAAAAAAAATCTCCGACATGAGGGGGCCCGCTAGGAAAAGTTGTAAACGGCAGAACAAAGCCAGAAAAGAGACAAAAGTCGAAGGAGTTCTTACTCTTAGAGGAAGAGAATATTGATGAAAGTGAAATCAGGAGAATTATCGAGGTATCCTTCTTGTGAGATGCTAATTAATTCATTTATTTTCTAAAATTATTTAATTATATTAATTAATTTTTGCAGGATGATAAGTCCAAAGACTCCGAGAACTCAGCAAATAAGAGTGTGGAAGATAATATGTACACAAAGAAGATGAGAAAAGAAGATGAGGTAACCCTTATAACCTTCCGGCACTGATATAAAGAAAAATGGAAAATAAAATGTGGATACCATAAATTCCACACAGCATTTCCGAAAATTTCAAATGTTCAAAAATTTCCGGAAATTTAAGATATTTAGACATTTTTGATCATTTATGTTAATTTATCGGTTATTTATAATAATTTATCAGTAATTTAGCGTATCTTATCACTTCATGCTGGTCCAATGGCTACTCATAATCGCTCTTTTAAATTAGGGTGTCTAACAGCAACTTTATCATGCCTGTGCCATAAAAATCAATTCATTATAAATTACAGGATACAAATTCTGATGGAGTCACTGATGTCGTCAACGAAGAAGAGTTGGAGGAAGATGAGATGGATAATGAGGCAAGATTAATGTTAAAAAATATTACATGAGTTGAATTAAAATCAATAAAGCAGTTTTAAAAACCCATAGCTGAATGGGGTCAGGTTGATTATGCTTTGAGTAGGATCGGCCTCTCGAATACATACAGAAATTCAAGATTGATCACTTGAATTATTGAGTTTACCTCAATTTTTTACCTATTATAAAAGATTTTGTAATGAAGCAGTTTCTTCTGACATGAAAAATTGTCCTAAAAATTGTTAAGGTATAAGTAGACGCTATAAAAACAAGACGGTTTTGAAAATATTATTTTTGGCGACTAAAGTAAATCCGAAAGATAATTCAATTCTATAGTTTCAAGTGAAAAACATCTCACTCTCAAAAGTATATAGTCTTTACGAAATTTGGATGTTTTAAAAATGCTTCTCCGCAAAACATGAAGAAAGTATTAAACATTAAGTATTATGGTCATTTATATAGAAAAACGAGAAAAAATCTGGAGAGCTCCTAATTCAAGCCTAGTACGAGATATATTTTTCTCGTTTTTCTACAAAAATGATCAGTAATCTGCAAAATTAACATAAATATTTATTTTAATAATTCCTTGATTGACAGAATGACATCTATAAAAATGATACATTCTGTTGATGGTGTTCACTTGAAAGCTGGATAGAGCCAGAAAGAAAACTGTTTTCCGTCTTAGATGGAAACAATCGTGAAAATGGAGTTCTGATAAATTGCCGTATAGAACCAGATAATACTTCGCTTAAAAAATAAGTGAGTTTTCTGCTGCCGATGTTTCTTTGAAATCAGGATAGAGGTAATATTACGTTAAAAAAATAATTCGAGTTTTTGTTGCCAAGGGCCGTTTGAAAGCTGGATGGAGGCAGATAGAAAACCATTTTCTGTCGTAGACGTAAACAATCACCTAATTATAGTTACAATGAGCTGCCAGATAGGGCCGAATAAGATTCCGTCGATCATATAATTCGATTTTCTGTTTCGATAGTCCGCTTGAAAGCCGGAAACAATCGGACTTAGATTATTATTATTATTATACCATTAAGCCATTTCCCTTTCGGGGTAGGCGTGACTTGCTCGTTTGGAAAATAGTATTGGGTATATGGGTGAATTGGTGTAGAGTATATAGGTATAATTTAGATAGGTATATAGGTGTAAAGTAGACAGGTATATAGGTGTTAGGTATATATGTTTTAGATTGATCTGGAATTCTCGTGTCATTTATTCAAATGACACGTTTATTCCGCAACACTGCTCCGACCCAGGTTGCTGATCAATCTCTCTAGCGATCACCCCAAGTGAAGATCCTCACAAAATTGTTATGTATGGTTCCCCACTTGGGCCCATTAGATTCCAAGGTCTTTGTTTCAGGCTTCATTCATTCTATTGTCACTCTGTTTACAAAATATTTGTCGCCACACTTTTCTGTCCTGGCATACTACTCTAGCTTCCTTCACGTCCATGCATTTTTTCATGCAAGCTCGTGTGTTTCTATGGCTTCTTACGTCTCTTCGGATTAATGTATCATTTACCGATTCTAACCATTCTTTCGGCGGTCTACCTCTAGGCATTCTGCCATTTACTTTACCTTTGTACACTTGTTTGGTCAGTCGCTCATCTTTCATTCTTTCAAGATGACCAAACCATCTTAATTGATTTCTTTCCCATGTGTCAACTATTGTCTCTTTTGTACCACATTCTTTGAGGATTGTCTCGTTTCGGACTTTATCCATCAGTGTTTTCCCGCATATTATGCGCAGAGGTGTCATGCCGATCGCGTTAATTTTACTCCTGTCCTTTTCTTGACATGTCCATGTTTCGCTACCGTATAGTACAGTCGGTATGAATATAGAATTATGTATGGCCATTTTAGCTTTTTTTGATATGTTTTTATTTGTTAGGATGGACCCTGCTCTACCGATAACCTGCTTACCCTTATTTATGCGCCTATCTAACTCCCCATCTATTTTTCCGTCGCTAGTGAATAGACTACCTAGATATACATACTTGTCAACTTGTTCTAATCTCTCATCATTTAGGACAATGTTGCACATTGTTTTCTCACTCTTTCCCTCAAACACCATGATTTTTGTTTTATTTACGTTAATTTTGAGTCCCATGTCCTTCATGCTTGTATGAAGTTTATTCAACATTCTTTGCAAGTCCTCGACTGATTCTGCCATAACAATCTTGTCATCTGCGAAAGCTAACCCACGTACCTTAACTGTTTGGAGATCTACACCTTCTTCGTCGAAGAGTGCAGTTCTTAGACACTTATCCATGAATATGATAAATAGCCACGAGGACATAACGCATCCTTGTTTCACGCCTTGCGTAATATCGAACCAGTCACTCAGTTTCCCGTTTACCCTTACGCTCGCTTTACTACCTGTATATATTGTTTTCATTGCTTGCAGGAGCCCTCCATTTACTCCGTACTCTTTAAGAACTTCCCAAAGTTTACTTCTATTTACCGTGTCAAATACTTTTTCTAGGTCAATAAATGCACAGAAAACTTTCTTTCCTACTCTCAAGCTTTTTTCTGTGATCTGTCTTAGGCTAAATATCTGATCTGTACATGATCTTCCTGGCATAAATCCACTTTGGACTTGCCATATTTTTTCTTCTGTGATTTCCATTACCCTACGAATAAGTATTTTTGAGTATATTTTACTTACGGTACTTAGTAGGCTGATACCTCTGTAATTGCTGCAGTTGCTTTTGTCTCCCTTTCTTTTGTATATTGATACGATAATCGCTTTTCTCCAATCGTCTGGGACTTTTCCTGTCTCGATACACAAATTTATCAATTCGCACAACCTGTGAGGCATGTACTCGCCACCGTATTTAAGCATTTCAGCGCTAATACTGTCTGCACCAGCAGCCTTACCGTTTTTCAAATTCTTTATTATGTCTCTGACCTCAGTGACACAGACTTTTTCAATTGGATTTTCTAATGCATTATGTTCTATGTCGCAGTTTTGTTGTCCTATATCTTCACCTCCTAATAGTTCTTTAAAATAGTCTTTTAAAGCGTCTACTATCCCGTCTATATCATATAGCATTTCACCTTTGCTGTTTCTCATGCTAGCAAACTCTGTACTTTTACTTTCCTTCAACTGTTTATATAGTAGTTTCATTATTCCTCCAAAGCCGTTTTGTATTTTGTTCTCTTCTTCTGTTCTGATTTTCTCTTTACTATCTTTGACTAGTCGTTTAACTTTCCTATTTTTGTGTCTGTAATCATTCTTGAGCCTATTTCTCTCATCATCGCTAAGACCTGTCATGTTCAGCGTTTTTTTGTGCGATTTTTCTTTTTCTTTTTGGGCTGCCGCAATTTCATCATTCCATCACGCATCGCCAGACTTCCTCCCTACCACTGCCGTACCACACACTTCAATCGCACTTTTAACAATGGTATCCCGTAATAAAGACCACGCGCCCTCTATATCTTTATTCCCTTTAAGCGGCTCCCAAATTGCCTTATCTATGCGTTCGTTTATCTTATTCTGAAAATCTATTCGCAATTCCGGTTTCTGTAAATCTTCAACCCTGATTCGCGTTTGTTTCGTTTGTTTGGTTCTCTTTCTTCTCCATCCCCGCCCTAAGTTCATTCTGGAGACTAAAAGGTAATGATCAGTATTGCATTCGGACCCCCTCATGACTCTTGTATCTATAACTAGTTCTCTTAGTCTTTCATCTGCAATAACGAAGTCAATTATACTGCGGTTATTTCCTTTACACCAGGTGTAAGTGTGGATCATTTTATGACGAAACCAAGTATTTGTAACAAATAGGCCCTTTTCTAAGCATAAGCTAACTAACTTTCCCCCGTTATAATTTTTTCTTGGATCCCCAAATTTACCTAGTACCCTTTCTGTATCTGTATCCTGACGTTGAACGCCGACCCATCCGTTCATATCTCCTAATAGAATTATTCATTCACCTTGATCGCAAGTACTTATTGTGTCATTTAAAGTGTCCCAGAAGGCGTCTTTGACTTCTCGCGGTTCACTGTCAACTGGGGCGTAGCACGCTATGATAAATAACCTTCTGATTCCTACCTTCATTCTAGCCCACAACAATATGGGAGATACAAAATCATGATCTTTGAGATGCTGTCTTGCTTTTTCATTCATAATTAAACCGACCCCTTGACTACGATTTGATTCACTATCTACTCCTGACCATATTTCAAAACTGCCTTTCAACACCCCATTTTCTATCTTTCTACTTTCGCAACCCTTTTTCTTCGTCTCAGGTACACATAAAATATCTAGTTTCCTTGCATGCATAGTTTCTCGTAGTTCTCTTACTTTAAGATCATTCACTCCTCTAGCATTCCAAACACCCAGACTCCATTCATCGCCTGAAACTGGAACTTTACATTTACCGTGTGTATGCATTTCGTCAATCCAAGTTTCAGTCCATTCCGAGGCTACTTTATTGTTTGTATTATTCATGTTTAGATTGTACACCCAACTATCACCTTTATGCGCGAAATTTGTTTTGCGAGCCGAAATCATGTCCAAGTTAAGTGATTATTCGTCGTACGGTGGATAGTCTATCTGTAACGTCAGTCCCACCAATACTTCTGTTACTGTGTGTGGGGGGGAGGTGAGGACAGATAAAGGAAACCGAGAGTCTCAATTGGTTGGTGATTTATGCTGAGAAGGTTACCAGCCTTAAGCAGCGTTGTATTTGATAGGAGTTAATATGTGCCCAAAGCCGAATCCAACATGAGCCAATAAGTCTTTTTTTTTTTTTTTTTTTTTTTTTTTTTAATTTGAAAAAGAGTTATATATAGATATAGATGAAATTTGCTTCTTGTTGAAATATTAAAATGGTTATAATAATTGAATTGCAAATTTTCGTTTTTTAAATACCGTGAAATTTGCTCATAAAAGATGATAAAAAGTCGCGAAAATCTCATGGAATCCTATATTTCTTGAATTCAGATACTTAGATAATATTGAAGAAAATTGTAAAAACTTCTAAAACTGTAAAATAGATCAATTTAAAGGACATAAATTTTTAACTTCATTCATTATCAAATATTGAATTATTAATAATTTTAACAGGATGGCAACCTTGAAATAGATGAGGATGATAGTGAGGACCAAGACAAGGATCCCCTAGCTGAAGAGGTACGGCTTGCTTTGCAAACCATTAAAAATTATTAGTAACTTAAAAATCTTAAATATAAAATGATCTTTAATATTTTAAGCGGAGATGGTTGGTCACACTGAGTACAATTTGAAACAAATTTTTTCCGAAGGGTGAGACGATACTTATTGCAAAAGTAAAAATAATTCTGAAAAATTCCCGGGTTTCAACAAAGTTTCCGGCTTCTTCCCAGTTCAAAAAAAAACAGGATAATTTTCGGATACATTTAAGAGTATTTTGTCCAAACTTGATCGATGGATTCGAATTATTGCAATCTTTGTCAAATCTTCATGAAAGCTTTTAAATTTATCTGAAATCTTTGCGAAACCTGTGAAATCTTTGGGAAATATTTGTGAAATCTTTGTGAAATCATTGTGCATACTTTTAAAAATCTTTGCGAGATATTTGAAATATTTTGAAATATTCGGTAATATTTCTGAAATCATTGAAATCTTTGTGAAATCTTCTAAATCCTTGCGAAATATTTAAAAATTTTGTAAAATTTTTATGAAATCTTTGGCAAAATTAATGCAATCTTCGTCAAATCTTTTAAATTTAGGTGAAATCTTTGCGGAACCTGTGAAATCCTTGGAAAATCATTGAAACCTTTGTGAAATATTTTTAATTTATCGTAAATCTTGGCAAAATCTTTGAAAACTTTGAGAAATCATTGAAACTAATGTACACTGTTTAAAATCTAAGTATTTATAATTTAGTAAAGACATAGAGGAAAACAGTTTTCTAATTAAAACAGTCTTCAAAACTTGAGTTTCCGTCGACATTCTAAATCTTTCAGCTGATAAAAATACTGAAGAAAATTGTTAAAACTTCTAAAACTGTAAAATAGATCAATTTAAAGGACATAAGTTTTTAATTTTAGTCTTGATCAAATATTGAATTATTAATCATTTTAACAGGATGGCAACCTCGAAATAGACGAGCAGCGGTGTGATTATGAAGCCAAGGATCTCCTAGCTGAAGAGGTACGGCTTGCTTTGCAAACCATAACAAATTATTAGTAACTTAAAAATCTTAAATATAAAATGATCTTTAATATTTTAAGCGAAGATGGTTGGTAACACAGTACAATTTGAAACAAATTTTTTCCGAAGAGTGAGGCGATACTTATTGCAAAAGTAAAAACAATTCTGAAAAATTCCCGGGTTTCAAAAAAGTTTCCGGCTTTTTCCCAGTGCACAAAAAAATCCAGGCTAAGTCCCGGATATATTTAAGAGTATTTGGTCAAAATTTGATCGTTGGATTCTTGTTTTTTTTTTTGTTAATTTCCAAGAATTTCGTACTTAAATTTAGAGGGAACTTAAATTTTGGTTTATTCTGGACTTAATTTCTTAAATTTTAATTGAACTTTCATAAGAGAATATTAAAATCATATATAATTTTTCAGGTCGAGACTTCTGAAGGTGGCAATCTTTGAATCCGCATGGATGTCTTTGAAGTATAAAAAGTGGAAACTCTGAGAAGTAGAATGTGCAAATTAAGTGTATATCATGCACCAGTAAAATACCAAAAGATATTTTTTTTAAATTTTTTACAAAAGTGCCTTTTTATATCAAAATTAAGAGAAAGTACCTATTTATTGTTTTAAAATGCTATGAAAAGAAATTTTAACTCCCGAATAATAAACTTTTTCATCCTCTAATTCAAGTCTTTTCATCTTCCTCCTTTTTCTTCTTATCAGGAGGAGTGAAAACAAAATATGTTGGAATTTCAGAGCCTCGAAACCACAATTCGCCCAACTGGAAAGCAAATATCGGGCGAAGATTTTCAGGCACTTTGATTCCAATGGCAAAAACTTAGCCACGATTCTCGACATGTCCAATCGATCTTAAAACATTTTTTTAATAGGTTGCAATACTTTTTTGCGACTTAAAATATTTTAGTTCTTCCTAAATACCTGTAAGGGGAGGTTTGCGAAAATGCATTGCACTAGGCAAGCTACCGATTATTTTTTCCATTTTGAATCCATTTAGTTCCTATTATCAGCGATTCTTAGGACTATTTCCCATGAGTTTCATCGAAGATACACACTGAATTGCCTGATTGTGTGACTTGATAACGAATATTTTTAAAATTATATGAAATCTAGAGATATTTTTCTATCTGGTAAGGGAGTTTTCTTTACGTAAGTTTTCTCTTTCTCATTATTTTTAAAAAATATGTTGCTTGATTTAAGCATGTTGTTTTTAGTAAAATCCTTAACATTTTTTAAATCATGAAAAAATTGCTTGGAACATATTCAATTTCCTGAATACTGTACATAATCTTTTGAAATTCTTGCAATGACCTTCCTGGAAATCCTTAAAATTGACACTCTTCGAGATTCAGCAAAACACTTCGGAATCTCTAGAAATCCTTTTAAAATCCTATGACTTCTTTCGTAATATCATCTCCTAAAATCGTTTTTAATTACATAAAAACTCTAAAAATCTGTAAGGTTTCCGTCAAAATCTTTCGGCATTTCTTGGAACAGCGTAAAATTTGTTGAAATTCCTTAAAATCTTTTAAATACCATTAAAATCTCCTAATATCCTTGAAAATTAAGTGAAATACTTCGATATCTCTTGAAATCCTTTTCAAATATTTTAAAATCCCATGATTTCCTTTAAAATATTAAGAAATCTCTTAAAATTCTTTGTAATCCGTGGAAATTGTTTACAATTCCTCAAAACCTCTCAAAATCTGTAATAACATTAAAAACCCGTGACACTGTTCGAAATTCGTTAAAACACTTGCTATCTCTTGAAATCTTTAAAATCCTTTGAAATTCCATAAATTCTTTTGAAATATCACGAAATCTCTTTAATACCCTTAAATTTTTCCTTAAAACCTCTTGAATTCCCATACAATTATTTGTAATCCGCGAAAATCGCTTTTAACTTCTTAAAACCTCATAAAATCTCTAAGAATCGATCGAATTTATTCGGTATTTCTTGAAAAATCCTAAAAACTTTTGAAATACCTCAAGATCTTGAAAATATCATTAAAATCCCCTGAAATCCCTAAAAATTCGGTAAAGTACTTCAGTATCTCTTTAAATTTTTTTAAAATCTTTTAAAATCCTTGGACAGACCAAAATCCAGATAGACCTCATTTATTACACTGTATAAGAATCCGGATAGAACCCGACAAAAAGCCAGGCATGGCAATATAGGCACCGAACATATTCTTTTGAAATATCACGAAATCTCTTTAATACCCTTAAATTTTTCCTTAAAACCTCTTGAATTCCCATAAAATTATTTGTAATCCGCGAAAATCGCTTTTAACTTCTTAAAACCTATTGAAATCTCTAAGAATCGATCGAATTTATTCGGTATTTCTTGAAAAATCGTAAAAACTTTTGAAATACCTCAAGATCTTGAAAATACCATTAAAATCCCCTGAAATCCCTAAAAATTCGGTAAAGTACTTCAGTATCTCTTTAAATTTTTTTTAAATCTTTTAAAATCCTTGGACAGACAAAAATCCAGATAGACCTCATTTATTACACTGTATAAGAATCCGGATAGAACCCGACAAAAAGCCAGGCATGGCAATATAGGCACCGAACATATTCCGCATAGAGCCGGATAAAAACCCCTATAGAACAAATCAATAACACCGTATAAGAGTCCCGATAGAGCCTGAAAAAATATGGATAGGGCAATATGGGCTGCGGATATATTACGCATAGAGCCGGATGAAAAACCCTACATACCAAATCAATTACACCATATAAGAATCCGGATAGAGCCTACAAACATCCGGATAGGGTAATATGGGCTGCGGAAATATTCCACACAGAGTCGGATAAAGAACCAGATGGCCAAATTTATTACACCGTATAAGAATGCGGATAGAACCCGACAAAAATCCGGGTAGGGTAATATTTAGGCACCGATTATATTCCTCATAGAGCCGGATAAAAAACCCTGTAGACCAAATCAATTACACCATACAAGAATCCGGATAGAGCCCGACAAAATGCCGTATGGGGCAATATATGCAGCGGGAATATTCCGCATAGAGCCGGATAAAGAACTAGATTGCCAAATTTATTACACCGTATAAGAATCCGGATAGAACCCGACAAAAATCCGGATAGGGTAATATTTAGGCACCGATTGTATTCCGCATAGAGCCAGATAAAAAACCCTATAGACCAAATCAATTACACCATATAAGAATCCGGATAGAGCCCGACAAAATGCCGTATGCGGAAATATGTGCAGCGGGAATATTCCGCATAGAGCCGGATAAAGAACCAGATGGCCAAATTTATTACACCTTATAAGAATCCGGATATAGAGCTTGAGAAAATACGGATAGGGCAATATGGGTCGCGGGAATATTTCGCATAGACCAGGTTAAAAACCAGATAAGCCAAATTTATTACACCGTATAATCATCCGGATAGAACCCGACAAAAAGCCGGATAGGGAAATTTAGGTACCGACAAAATTCCGCATAGATACGAATAAAAAAACAGATGGAGAAAAAATGTTATGCACTGGTAAAATTCCAGATTGAACCGGATGAAAAATAGGACACAAATACCGTATAAGTTTCCGGATACAACCCGGGAAACAACCGAGCTGGGTAATTTGCGGATCGAAAAAAACCTGTATAGACGCAGATACAAAAACAGATGGGATAAGTATTATGGACCAGTCAATTGCCGGATAGAACCGAATAAAAAAAAGACACAAATACCGTGTAAGTTTCCAGATAGAAACTAAGAAAGAACGGAGTAGGGTAATATGTGGATCGAAAAAATTCCGTATAGACACAGATACAAAAATAGATCGAATAAATATTATGGACCGGTCAATTGCCGGATAGAACTGGATAAAAAAAAGGACAAAAATACCGTGTAAGTTTCCGGATAGAAACTGAGAAAGAACCGAGCAGGGTAATATGCGGATCGAAAAAATTCCGTATAGAAACAGATACAAAAACAGATCGAATAAATATTATGGACCAGTCAATTGCCGGATAGAACAGGATAAAAAAAAAGGACACAAATACCGTGTAAGTTTCCGGATAGAAACTGATGAAAATCCGTATCCTATCCGGATCTATCGGATCCTATCCGGCATTTTAAGCAGGGAGGAGATCCAACTATATGGGCCATTTCGGAGAATTGTACCCCCATTTTTCCGTGCCGACATCCTATAGCACTTCAGATAACGTATTCTAGCGCCTCTTGCGGAAAACCGTTATAACATAGATTTTGCCGTTGGTTTTCAACCGTTTCAAATTTTTAATGAGAGGCGCTACAATACTTAATCTGGTATGCTGTGGGTATACTATAGGAAGTGGGCACGGAAAAATGGGGGTTATCCTTATATTAGAGTTCCCAGCTAACACAGTTACTAGTCCGAATAGTCACATAATTGTAACAA